>VXCM01005823.1:4294-21183 GCA_014773175.1 Lucifuga dentata
CAGACAGGCAGGCAGGCAGGCAGGCAGGCAGGCAGTCAGACAGACAGACAGAAAGACAGAAAGACAGGCAGGCAGGCAGGCAGTCAGACAGGCAGGAAGACAGGCAGGCAGGCAGACAGACAGACAGACAGACAGACAGTCAGACAGACAGGCAGGCAGAAAGACAGGCAGTCAGACAGGCAGGCAGACAGGCAGGCAGGCAGACAGACAGTCAGACAGACAGACAGGCAGGCAGAAAGACAGGCAGGCAGACAGGCAGTCAGACAGACAGACAGACAGACAGGCAGTCAGACAGACAGACAGACAGGCAGAAAGACAGACAGACAGGCAGTCAGACAGACAGGCAGACAGGCAGACAGGCAGGCAGGCAGACANAGGCAGGCAGACAGGCAGTCAGACAGACAGACAGGCAGTCAGACAGACAGACAGACAGGCAGAAAGACAGACAGACAGACAGACAGACAGACAGACAGGCAGGCAGAAACTGGTCACATTCATCAAACAACCTGTGACTTTACTAAAAAAAATAACTAAACAACTAAAAAAATATTAAAAAACTCAGAAACTCACAGAAATAAAACGTAGAATCCTACAACCATAAAGCACAGAGTGTTCTGTGTACTGTCCTCAGTGAATAGTGTGTGTGTGTGTGTGTGTGTGTGTGTGTGTGTGTGTGTGTGTGTGTGTGTGTGTGTGTGGTGTTCCTCATTAATGAGGCCTCTGCTGAAGTAATTCTGTACTAATAAAAACACGTCTTCCTCTCTGCAGGTTTACAGGTCACATGATGTACATAGATATACTCATACAGTGCTGAGCCACAGCTGTTGCTAAGCAACACGCTATACATATACATATGTATGTACACATGCATACACACATACAAATATACACACATACGTATGTACACATACACACACATACATACAAACATACACACATACGTATGTACACATACACACACATACTTACAAACATACACACATACGTACGTACACATACATACACACACACATACATACATACAGTACATACACACCTATGTACACACATACATATGTACACACACACATGCACACATACACATTATGTACATACATATACACACACACATTCACATAGATACACACACACACACACACATATACAGTATATATGTATGTACACACATACACACACATACATACATACGTATACATACATGTACACACACACATACAGTATATTTGTATGTACACACACATATATACATAACGCACACATACACATATATACATACAGTACATACGTACACAGACATATAACATACATAAATAAACACGTAAATGTACATAAATGTACATACAACACATACATACATGCATACATGCATACATACATACATGCACACATATACATACACAAATATATATAAATATATACACATACACATACATACAGCACANCATACATGCACACATATACATACACAAATATATATAAATATATACACATACACATACATACAGCACACATACACATGCACACCTCCAATACATACGTACATACAGTACATACATACTGTACATACACAAGTATATACACTACATACACACACACACACACACACACACACACACACACACTAACCTGATTGGTGGAGGTAAAATCGAGGCCTGCTTCCTGCAGGAACATGGCGTCTCCATCCATCTAGAAAACAACAACAATAGTGTCAAACCACAACAGAGAGACAGACAGGAAGTGGACACACACATGCATGTGATCTCACACACACACACACACACACGTGCACCATTTACACGCGTAAACAGAATTAAATGTATGAGGAAAGTTAGTCTTTTTTTTATTACTGTATAGAATTGTTTTGGAATATGAATCAATTTAACTTTTATTAAAATAATTATTACATTTTAAGAAGCAAATCCATATTTTCCACTCTTAGGTCAGAGGTCAGAGGTCAGCCTGTCAGCTGTATTTTCACACCACCGCTAAATATGTGATTACAACCATATCACAATCTAAAACGTCATCAGACACTTTTGCTCAGACAAAAACTAATTTCATAAAGAAATCCAGGCTGCATATGTGTAATTTTAGATATGTTTGGACAGAAAAATTAAACTTTATTATAGTATACTGGCACAAAATAACAGCTGTGTGTCAGCTTCAATCAAAAATACTACAGTCTGCCATAAAAAGTGGGATCGATATCAGCCGAGAGACTGACAGAATAAAGCTCAAACAATCATCTGACTATCAAGCTACATTATCACTGGCTGAGATAACACACACACACACACACACACACACACACACCGCAGCAGAATGTTTGTACAGGTGGGTAGCAGCAACACACACACACACAGACACAGGTGGGCAGACAGGTGTAACTACTCTGTCCATTTACCAGCTGTTGGGTATTATGCAAATGAGGTGTAAGTTTACAGAGTCAACAGAAAGCCAAACGCGCGCACACACACACACACACACACACACACACACACACAGGATGTGTGTTGTGTTGTAGCTTTAACAGTGAATCCATGCAGTAACAGAAACAAAAAAACAGAAACAGAAATGATGACAGCTGGTTGAGATTTCATCTCTCTCTCTCTCTCCCCCTCCCCCTCACTCTCTCTGTTTTTCTCTCTCCCTCTCTCTTACACTCTTTCTCTGTCTGTCTCACTCTCTCCCCCCATCTCTCTCTCCCTCTCTCTCTCTCTCTGTCTCTTAAACAGTCTGGATGAAGACTTTTATATGAAATTATTATAGAAGTTTGATGTAAATGCTGCTGGTTGTAAAAAAAAAAAAAAAAAAANAAAAAAAAAAAAAAAAAACACTAAACAATTGTGCAATGCTGTGCTCTGAAAATTAATCATTTTTAGTGTGTGTGTGTGTGTGTGTGAAATCTGAAAAACCAAAAAAGCAAGACATATTTATATCAAATGTAATAACTCTCCTCTTTCCTATTTTTCTCATTTGTTTTCTCTCACTCTCACTTCACTGAGAGAGAGAGAGAGAGAGAGAGAGAGAGAGTAAAGTAAAGGTTTGAATAACAAGCAGCCGGCTAAGTGGGTCAGGGTCAGAGAAAGGCACAAACGGAGCGAGAGAGACGATTAGGATGACAGACAAGGATGAAAGAAATGGAAGGAAAAGAGACAAATAAAGTGGAGAAGAGAGAAGAAGGCTGGAGTGAGGTGTTGGAGATACAGTTTAAAATTATGGCACCATAATTTTAGGCCAAATATAAGTATTTATTGACAGTCTTCTTTTTTCCCTCACCATCTTAACTCAGTGTTGGTCTTAAAGGACAATGCTGGCAATTGTACATGTTTGAGCCCAATATAATCCATATATGTTACGTTACTGACAACCATTTCACAAAATATACTACTTTAATACATTTTACATTTATTTTTCCTACCTTCCAGACTGCCATTGGTTTCAGTTCATTCCAGTTTGCTATTAAAATCAACTTGTAGAGATTTGAAAAACGCTTGAGATAAATAATCCATCACAGCAAAGAACATGAATATCAGGTTTTTTGTCAAAATAACTTTATTTAACCGACCCAACACAGAGCTGTACGGAAGATGATATATTTCTCCAATAATGTAATCTAGAAGACATAACCCTAACCGAATTTTCCAAAATTTAACGAAATCAAATCAAATTGAATGGAATCAAATCAGGAGGTCAGGCTCGATATCCACCCTAGTGGCTAACGCTAAATGTCACATTTTTGCTAAATATAGGTTGCTAAATATATCAGCAAAGTAGGTTTCTCAGCAGCTGAAAAGCATTTGAGTTTTTCATTTAACCAGGAAGGCTACTGAGTTACGCCACAGCTAGCTAGCTAGCTCAAGCATGCTAACTTCAAACTCTGGCGTTATTAGCTTTGATTTGCTCGGCTTTGTGCACTTCAAACAGCTGAGTTCCAAATGAGGAAACAGCAACGCTCCGCCTAGAAGAAAGAAATGCTGATAGAATGATGGAAGGATAGAACTCATTTGGTTTTAACAGCACTTTCTGGCGGTGAATAAAAGGACAAATTCGGGGGAGAGTAAAATGGCAGACGTGTCTCCAGTCCCTGTGTTTTAACGGAACGTCTGGGTGGACTGACAGAATGAGTTTGACTATAAAATTCAACAAGCAAACCCACAAAAAGAGACACGTGAAGAAACAGACTGTAGACTGTGTGTTTGTGTGTGTGTGCATGAGAAAGAGAGAGAGAGACAGCTGTGGTAGTTCAACCCATCCACTGTTTATCTCTTATCATTCTGTTGCCATGACAACAGCATAAAGCATGTTTTACTAGCTGCGCTGTTTTCACTCAGATCGTGTGTGCGTGTCTGTGTGTGTGTGTGTGTGTGTGTGTTTTAAGACCAATTTATACTTCTAAACACACAGTAGCGGACACGGACTCTGCCAGCAGACATGTACACTACAGACCAGAAGTTTGAGGCCACCCCAGAATTAGCATGAGCAGACTGTGTAGCATGTTAATCCAAAATGATGTGGGAGAAGGCAGACAGCAGGAATAGAATGTTAAAACACATCAACAGGGAGTTGGAACACAACTAATACAGACTGATGCCTTCATTATAAACATCATTTCTACATGTTTGGAGGTACGTGGATGTCCACACGGAGGCCAACGCCTACACCCTCTGACGTAAACTGATGACGAAATTTATGTCAAGCAGATCCTCACGTATGAATTGGCCTGTTGTGTGAGTTTTAGTGTGATGCATCACTTTTACAGGTGTGTGTGGAGGTAAATTTAATAACTTTGTTTCTCGTGTGTTACTGTTGAGTCTCCCTTTAACACTTTAATCAGAATCCATTAAAGACACACACCATGCGCTTCCATCCACTTTAATTCACTTCCATTCATTACTTATATATGTGAACTGTGATTGGTCAAAATACAGCTGTATTTACTACACCAGGTACAAATGACTCAATTGTGATGTTTTGCTCACGTGTGTCACATATCAGGTGACACGTTCCGTAAAATGCACATGACTACAGATCAGATCTGCTTTGGGTTATATTCATATGTGGCAGTAAATGATCAGACCATCATCTAAACATACAGATCACAATGTTCTTGCCTGTTCCACACGCATGTAACACTCATACTTTCTGTTACATATGAATGACGTAGCAGCGGCCATTGCTGCACACGCTGCTCCAATCCTTCTTCTCTGCCTTAAAATATAACTAAGACATTGCAACTCTTTACTCATGTCTGTTTCAGGTCTGTATAAAGACAGTAATCAGATATGAAACACTTAAAGATGTAATGAAGCTGTCAAAAAAAATTAAATATATTGGATAAAGGCAAATATGAGGACAGTTAAAACTTGTGTGAACTGAAGAGAAGTCACGGACAGAAAACACAATGTCTTTGACATGAAAAGTTGTTGGATTGTTAGGAGACGGAAACAAAACAAGAAAAAGTTTTCTCGTTTCAAGTGTGGCAAATTTTAAAGCCTCACAGAGTAATTAGGACAAACAACTAATTATGTGATCATGAACAAAAGCTGAGCGCTAAAGAAACATGGACCACAGGAACTCCTGAGTCTCTTCTGCTTTAGGAACGGATCCAAACTCCTCCGCCAGCAGTTAACTGGTCCAAGCCATTCTCAATAATACGGTACCCACCCCCCTCCAACACACACACACACACACACACACACACACACACACAGAACAATGCAGCAGTGATTGCAATATGTTTGTTTTGGAAGTGAAATGCTGATAATTAGTCTCTGCTGGCAGCACTCGATCTCCACCCATCTGTTCCATCTGGCGTCACTCCACCAACCAGCAGCCCCCAGTCGCTCCGTCCCGCCATTACCCGACTAAAAACACTCAGCTCAAGCGGCACGAGAACGACAGCTCTGAAAATCACCCAATCATATGCTCACATGAGAAGGGGGGGGGGGANGGGGGGGGGGGAATTGGCCTGTTGTGTGGCAGGAATGACGGCCAAGATGGACAGACGGACAGACAGACCGGTTGTGTTCTGGTGGATAATTAGATGAGATGCCGACACTTTGGCTGGTGAGAAAACTAACATGTGACACACAAAGTGACGAGGAAGAAGAGCTGAAACAAAGTG
This sequence comes from Lucifuga dentata, assembly GCA_014773175.1. Lineage (NCBI taxonomy): Eukaryota > Metazoa > Chordata > Actinopteri > Ophidiiformes > Bythitidae > Lucifuga > Lucifuga dentata. The sequence continues at coordinate 10,422 of VXCM01005823.1, forward strand.
CATCTATAAGACAAGACAAGATAGGACAAGATGAGACAAAAGAAGACAAGATAACATAGGACAAGATAAGACAAGATAGGACAAGGTAAGACAAGACCAGATAAGACAAGATAAGGTAAGACAAGACAGGATAAGCTAAGCTAATCTAAAATGAGATAAGATAAGATAAGATGTTGGGTTAACACTTTGGAGTCTAAAGTATTTTTATTAACTAGACAAAATACTGTATTTTGTCTTGTAAAAAATTCTGCCAAAACTGTAAACGACAAAGGAGACTTTGAAAACAGTGAAACACAGAACTTTGTGTGCAAAACCTGGCTCTCACACTTAAAACCGTAGCTATATTTTAATGAACACTTTTAAAAATCTAAAATGTCCGGGCTGAAAAGCGTCATCTCACGAGAGAATCTGGGATTTTCACAAGTCCTGTTAAAACAAAATAAAACATGACACTGTGACTGAAACACAGACAGTTGTGCCAAAAAACGCCCCAAGAAATATCGAAACACGAGTCGGCTGCGGTGGAAAATGCTGCTAAAGCTGCTGATATAGAGGAAAGTGTGTGTGTGTGTGTGTGTGTGTGTCATACAGTATGTAATAAGAGACTTAATTGAGGTCATAGTGAGGCTTAATGTAGAGGAATGAACACAAACTAACAATAATAATACAGCTTTTCACTGTTCTGGCTAAAGTAAAGGCGGCAGTTTGCATGGTGGCGGACCTCCCACCCACCCCTCCACCCACCGGTCAAATCATGACGGTCTGCATCTGACAAAGTTTATAACGTNCCACCCACCCCTCCACCCACCGGTCAAATCATGACGGTCTGCATCTGACAAAGTTTATAACGTTCCGATTCCGCCAGGCCACGCCCACTGCACGCAGATTGGCAGCATGTGGTGAGGTGTGAAAGTGGGGAGGGTTTTAATTTCTCTCTAAGTTCTTTTTTCTTTCCGTCAGTGTGTCCACTCCACGGAGAGAATAGAAAGTGAAACCGTGTGCTGTTATCCCCATTCATAATCAAGTGAAGATCACAAAAATACAAAGACACAGAATTCCGTTAGTAACCCTCCCTACTCCTAAAGAAAACGTGTGTGACATTTCCCCATATATGATTAATTGCGTTGAGATTACAAAAACAAGACGTGTGCGTGCAGACATACACTCCCCTTTCTGTGACGGCAGCTTTTTGTCCACCTTCCAGTTTGGGCATCCTGAAAAGGTATCAACAAAGCTGCCTCCCAACAAAGAACAAAGTCTCTGATACAGTCATGTAGGCCAGGTTGGATGAAACATATTGTGGCCTTTAAAGGATCATACCGGCGGTTGTGCATGTTCGAGCCCAATAAATACAACCCGCCTTACATGTTCCGTTTCTGACAATCATCATCTAACTATAAATCCTGAAATCTCTGTCTGTGGCACCAACATCTCTAGAACCCGGCGCTGTATGAAGCTGATATTCAGCAGGTTTATTGATCNTGGCACCAACATCTCTAGAACCCGGCGCTGTATGAAGCTGATATTCAGCAGGTTTATTGATCAGGATCCAAGGATGTGCAGCGTCACGTGTGAAGCTGTTTAGATGAGCGGTTCTTGAATTCAGCTGTGCTGGTAAAAAGTAGTCCATGTGGCAGGATATGCTCTGCGGGCACTGCAAACAAAGCTAGCTCACAAGGACGTGCAGAACAAAATCATGGCAGGCTGCGGCGCACAACATAAAGTCCGGCCAGGTCCAAACAGGCACGTTTTGAACGGGAACTGCACTAGTTTCCTAAAATATACTACTTTAGTAGTAAATTTTAGAATTGTTATTCCTATCTTCCAAAGTGCTTTCATGTCATTCCAGTACACTCTTAAAATCAACTTGTAGAGACTTGCACACACTTGGGACACGAAATCCGTCACAGAGAACAACACATCTATTAGGTTTTTGTTTTGTTTTTTTGTTTTTTTTTTGCTGAAGTATTTTTTTTTTAACCAATCCAACACAGAGCTGCATGGAAGACGATGTATGTCTCCGCCAGAAAATATAGTCCTAGGAGAAGATGGCTTAAAATGACTGTGCCTTCTACAATCATGCAAAAGTGTTAAAAAGCAAAATGCTGAATTTTAAGGTGTGTATTGCCTGAACATTTGATTTTGAAAGATTAGAGGATTTGACAGAATCACAGGAAAACTAAATTACGGTTGTATGTTTTGGAAATTGGTTGTCAATAACGTAACATGTATGCAGCTTGTATATATTGGGCTCAAACATGCAAAATCACCAGGATGTTCCTTTAACGTATGACCTCAGATGTTGGCATGTGACAGTCAGAACCATCAATCCTCCCATCCAGGTTTTGGGAGCTAAAATATTGCTCCTCTCTCTGTATTCTCTCTCTCTCTCTCTCTCTCTCTCTCTCTCTCTCTCTTTTAATCTTCTTATTCTGTCCTCTGACTCACTTCTCTCCTCTTCATTCTCTCTTCCTCTCTATTTGCTCAAGAAATACCTCACTCAGCTCTCTCTCTCTCTCTCTCTCTCTCTCTCTCTCTCACACACACACACACACACACATCACATTTACATGCACATTAAAAATTTGATTATACTTGGATTAAGGGAATAAATCAGTTGTTTTCAAATGTCATGTAAACACCTTAAATAGATTGAAATCAGCATAAGTCAGAGCAACAAAATTAGATCATATGTTTATAAATCAATTTATTCAGGCATGTAAATTTTTAAATCAGAGTAAATCACCTCTGCATGCACTTCCTCACCTGGCAGACCTCCGCACACTCCAATTATACACCGCATCATGCACAATTGGCAAATCATGGAATTCTTCTACTTCTATCCATGTATACGTCTTACTCCTATTACTGCCTTTATCACAGTACAGACTAGGGCTGCATATCGATTCTGACTTCCTAATTTGATCTGATTTTGATTTTCAAAGCCCCAATTTGATTACATTCAATTAAGATTCGATTAGATTAGATTCCGTTAAATTCTGGAAACTTTTGTTAGGTTTTGTTTTCTAAATTGCATTACTGTACAACAAATACATGTTGAGAACTTATGTGAATTGAAAGAAACGGGTTCAGGCTGACCTTTGACCTTTGAGCAGCTGTAGAGAGGCTCTGATGCTCTCTGACCTCCACATGAAGCTTTGTGTAGCCGCCTCACTAACGTGTTGTCGTGTTGCTCAGCGTTTCATGATTCCAGGATTTGAAGCGTGTTCCTAAATCTTACATTCAAGTTTCCTATTAACTGTAGAAGTGATTAAAATGTTTCTGATTATTTGAAGGCTTGGATGTGATTGGATGCTGCTCTCAGACTTTTTAAATCCTTATGAACTGATTTTAAAAGGTATATCCTCCATATAAAAACTGTAACGACTGGCTTATTTTTTTGGCTGGAGGTGAGGCAGATGCAGCTTGCAGGTCAATGCATTTTCTTCGTCATCTGTCTTCATTCAGGTGTCGTGCTGCAGACTTCATGGCGGCAGCATGACGCCTCCTCAAGCGGCTCCACAAGTTTGTTATGTTGCTACAAAATTTTACTTCTGACATATATTTTGCAAATGGACTTAATTTTGGTGTCCTTTTTTGAAAGTCCATACAGAGTCACAGGCGCCATGTTGTTTTTAATACAAGCTTGGTCTTCTACGCTTTCCGTAGTAGAATAGTCGCGCTACGTAACACGGAACTTATGCTCCTAGTGTTACTTATGCTACTTATACTACTAGCGTTACTTCTGCTACTAGCGTTGTTTATGCTACTAACGTTACTTATGCTACTAGCATTGCTTATGCTACTTATGCATAAGTAATGCTTAGGCTACTTACATTACAGGCTACTAACATTACTTATGCTACTAACGTTACTTATGCTACTAGCGTTACTTATGCTACTTAAGCAACTAGCGTTACTTATATTACTAACATTACTTATGCTACTAATGTTACTTATACTACTAGCATTACTTATGCTACTTATGCTACTAGTGTTACTTATGCTACTTATGCTACTAATGTTACTTATGGTACTAGCATTACTTATGCTACTAGTGTTACTTATGTTACTAGCATTACTTATGCTACTAGTGTTACTTGTGCTACTAATGTTACTTATGCTACTAGTGTTACTTATGCTACTTATGCTACTAATGTTACTTATGGTACTAGCATTACTTATGCTACTAGTATTACTTGTGCTACTAACGTTACTTATGCTACTAGCATTACTTATGCTACTAGTGTTACTTATGTTACTAGCATTACTTATGCTACTTATGCTACTAACGTTACTTATGCTACTAGCATTACTTATGCTGCTAGTGTTACTTATGCTACTAGCATTACTTATGCTACTTATGCTACTAGTGTTACTTATGCTATTAGCATTACTTATGCTACTTATGCCACTAGCGTTACTTATACTTCTATTACTTATGCTGCTAGTTTTACTTATGCTATTAGCATTACTTATGCTACTTATGCTACTAGCATTACTTATGCTACTTATGCTACTAGTGTTACTTATGCTACTAGCATTACTTATGCTACTTATGCTACTAGGATTAATTATGCTACTAGGGTTACTTATGCTACTGGCATTCAATTAAAAATTAGACTATTTAAAATATCAATTTTTTATTTTATGAATTGATATTGGAATCATTTCAGTTTGAGTCACAATTAATTGAAGAATCTTTTTTTTCCACATACAGACCAGTAATCACAGTGTAGCGCTTACTGACTCTCACTTTCTGTCTTTCCCTCTAAAGTTATTTTTGAACTTTTCATTGAATATGTCTCCTATTTAACTCCTAAAAAAGTTGCACTAAAAAATATCCTTTTCTGGACATGATAACAAATTGTACACATTTCTGACTAAGCTACAAACAAAACTAAATGCAGTCTCTTTAGAATAGTTGAGCTGATCCTCACACTCAGCTGATTGTTTCAGACACAGGCTTTTCACAGCACAATTTTTCAGCCTGGACATTTGCAAATTTTTTTTTTATTTTTTTTATTTTTTTTATTTTTTTTACATTTATGTCAAAGAATCAAAATATTTCCAAACTATAACGAGCATCACAGCCAGTGAAAGTAAGCTGGCTGCTGTCCAGACGTCTTGTCTAACACTTTTTTTTGTGAGCTCTGTTCACAACTTTAGTACAATTAGATGAGACCCACAGAAAAAGCAGATCTATCCTCCACCTCCCAGCACACATTGTTGTAGCTGCAAAAATATGCAGCACCATCTGTCATTTAGGGAAAAATCCAAACCACGTCAGGCAAACGCTGCCTGAGAGGTAAACAGACAAGAGGTGCACTCCAGCCATTCAGGACAACAATTTGTTACACCAAAACATATTAAATGTGTTTAAAAATGAAATAAAAATTAAAATGTGTTGATTTATTATTAATGTCCACAAAAGATTAAGACTGGAATGATTTCACAGGTCTAGAATATGCTTCCACCTGACAGTCTTTGGGTCTTTTCACACCTACGCGATTTCGTCCAGTTGAATCTGACTCAGGTAAGTTTCCTCCTTTGGTATGATTTCTGTGTGCAAGCCTAAACAGGAAATAGATGTGGACCAAAACAAACACACCAAGGCCCTTTGATGAAATGGTCTAAGGACAAAGTGACATCCTTTGTCCTGTGTCAAACTTTACAGCGGTGGTCTGTGTTGAGAACATCATCTAAACCAGGCATAGGCAACTGGCGGTCCATGGGCCAGATGCAGCCCACCCTTTAATCTATCAGGCACTCAGATGACTTCTAATCTAACTATAAAGGGAGGAATCTCTGTCTGTGACACCAATATCTCTAGAACCCGGCATGTATGAAGTTGAAATTCGGCAGGTTCATTACTCAGGAGAAAAAGTAGTCTGTGCGGCAGGATAAGGTCCGATGATGCTTAAACCATCACTACTCTAAAGCAAAATCACTTTAATGATCATTTGACTATCATAATTTTAGCAAAACAATTGATGTTTTACTGCTTTTCTGTTTTTGTTTTTTTTTTATTATAACATGAATCTGTTTCTACTTTTTAATTGTTGTTAAGAAAAATAAGAAGTTTGAAGCATCACTTTGGACTCTGGGAAGTTGTCACAGTTATTTTTGACATCTAACTACAGAAATCTCTGTCTGTAGCACCAACATCTCTAGAACCCAGCACTGTATGAAGCTGATATTCAGCAGGTTTATTGATTTATGATTTATTTATTGAGGACCCAAAGACGTGCTGTATCATGTGTGAAGTTGTTTGGATGAGCGGTTCTCAAATTGAGCTGTGCCTGTAAAAAGTAGTCCACGCAGCAGGATACGCTCCAGCCACAGCGGCATATGCTCTGCTACACGGACACAGCAAACAAAGCTCACGAGCACGTGCAGAACTAAATTATGGCAGACTGCAGCGCACACCATAAAGTCCGGCCCGGTCCGAACAGACACGTTTTGAACGGGAACTGAGCTAGTTTTATAAATTTAGCAATTGATTGATTAACCAAATAATAATCAATACATTAATAAATAATGAGCATATTAATTAGATGTAGCTTTACATGACTCTCTCTCTCTCTCTCTCTCACACACACACACACACACACACAGCTTTTCCTTTTCTCATTGTTTTTTTCTCTACTTCCTACTTCCCTCTTACTTCCTCTCTTTCTCCTTCCCTTCTCTCTTTCTGGCTGTGTGTCATCTGTCTCTCTCTCTCTTTCTCTCTCTCTGTGTGTGTGTGTGTGTGTGTGTGTGTANTGTCATCTGTCTCTCTCTCTCTTTCTCTCTCTCTGTGTGTGTGTGTGTGTGTGTGTGTGTATGTGTGTGTGTGTGTGTGTATGTGTGTGTAATATGATCTCCTCCATCAGGCCGACTGAGCCATGAATCAAAAGACACAGAGAGAAATATAGTACAAACCTTAGTGGCCCCACCCCCACTACACCCCCNCCCAACCTCGTCCTTCTTGTTCTTCTCTCCCTCTTTCTGAAACGCTCGCTGATGGCTGGCTGCGGTACGGACATGAATCAAACTGTCTGTCCTGAGCTTTTATACGTCATTTTACATTCTGAAGTCAGCGAGCAGCAAAAGACTTCGGTCAGGAAACTTGTGAAAACTACCTGCCGAGCTGGTAAACCTGAGTTATGAAGGACTCAATCAAAAAAGGATCAAATGACAACCAAGTGTAGAAGGAATTCCTGAAAGTGGTTGATGAGTTTAGGAAACATATTGAAATCATTTCTGCACTGCCAGATGTTTAAAGAAATTAAACTTTCAGGACTCAGTAACAGACAAAATGGCTTGAGAAGATGCAGATTTTTACAGTGTATTTCACTAACGCACAGCATCATTTTTGCAGCACAATTGAAATTCAAATGTGAAAATCTGAAATTCACAGGTGAAACCAAACTTTTCAGCTTTTACAATCAATTTATGTCTAAAATAAATCTAAAAAACATGTAACAAGCTGGTATTTTTAATGAGCCTCAGACTAAGAACACTTCAGGTCCCATACAGAAAAAATGGAAATACCAATGACATGATAGAAATATGGATTCAGCAACGCTTATTACATGGCTGTTACATGCTGTTTCAGTTTCTCCTCCAGTGTGTGTGTGTGTGTATATGTATGTGTGTGGGTGTGTGTGTGTGTGTGTGTGAGAGAGAGAGAGAGAGAGAGAGAGAGAGAGAGAGAAAGAGAGAGAGAGAGAGCTCCACTGCAGCAAAATGGCTGTTATGTACTTATTTTTTATCTACTTACTACTGTTTAATATTTAACTCTTTACTTATTTGTAGTTTATCATACTTTTTTTTAAATTAAAAATGTTTTAATTTGCTTTTCACTGCTAAATATTAAAAATGAACACATTCCATCATAATATGTAAAGATTTAAGAGAAGTTAACGATGAGTAATTAACTTTAACTTCACTCCTCAGCTGAACCTAATTAAACACTAATTAATTCATGGCTGTCAAAAGGGCAGAGGCTAATAAAAAATTAATAAATAAAAAATGTTAAAAAAAAAATTAAAAGGAAAAATGAAAAAAAAATGCACAGTCACTATGATTATAACCTGATCTATTTATCCACCCTGCTGAAGTGCCATTGAGCAAAATACTGAGACCCTACCAGCTCCAGGTCTATGTTCTGTATCTAACCACGACCTTTGACCTCCTTTTTATTTGGGGGGGGGGGGNTTTGGGGGGGGGGGGCGTGCTTTCCTACAGACACCAATTAAACATATCAACTACAAACTCTGGTAAAATAAAGTATTTTGATCAGCAAACCAGGATATAAAAGTGTCACTGTCATGATTTTATTCAGAATTTGGAGCCTGTTTAAAGCTTAATTATAATTCATTTAACAGCAATGAGGGTTTAATTAAAATCTACATCAGAGACACCACATTAATTTGAGTTTAATAATGAGTTAATTACCACTTAATTAGCAGGGCTGGGAAATAAACGCCACACTGCTAAGTAAATTAATAAGGAATAAAAAATAAGTCAGGTGAAGACAAAGGTGCGTTCAGGTCCTGATGGGACATTTCTGTGCTGCATGTCTTCTTACCTTGCTGGAGGCAGACAGGAAGGCCGGCTCAGGGTAGGAGAGCTGCCCGAGTCTGGTGTGGTCTGATGCGGCCAGCGGCTGAGGAGGAGGCGGGTAAACTCTTACATCCATGGCTGAAAACACACCCACCTCTCCTCCTGTCCTCTTCTTCTCTTTTCTTTATTCTTCCTCTTTCCCAGATGCTGCTGGAATTACAAACTTTTACAACAAATCAGAATGTTTCACAAAATTCTGTTCGCTTTGAGAGAAGAGCGCAGTTTTCAGGCAGATGAAGAAGCTGAAAGAAGCGGCGGAGGGCTGAAGTTTCCGTGGATTCTCTCCTCTCCGAGCCGGCTTCATGCGCCACAAACTGCAGCTCTACGGATCAAACTTCCCGGTAAACGCGCCAGAAATGGTTAAAAGACCTAAAGGAGACGTTAAAGCGGGATTTTTCTCCGTTAGCTCCGTACTCAGCATTTGTGTCCGGTTCGGACAGGGGATGTTGGACGCTGCTGTAGCCGGCAGGGACTCGTGTTCCTCCCGTGCGGCTGCTCCTGTTGTATCGGCGCTCGGTATACCGGTTCCCCGCAGACCGACCATTCATACAAGCAGCTAACAAAGCTAGCTGCAGTTAGCCGCTCAAACCCGGAAACCAAGTGCTTTACTTTAAATTAAAAGCTCAACGTCAGGCACTGGAACAAGCGCGGCTTCTTTCATAGAACACCGCTATAAACTTTGATATTTTACTGATACAACTCGCAACCGTTTACAAAGCGAAATATTACTTTTATATTGAAAGACACCGACACTCCGGTATCCATTTACGGCGACACGACAGCGGTCTGATCCGGACGGGAAGAGGAGCGCCATCTAGAGGAGCAGGACTGTCAAAACGAGATCAGGATCATTTTATTTTATTTTATTTGATTTTATTTTATTTTATGTATGTATGTATTTATTTATTGATTTATTTATTGTTTATGTTTATTGTGTGATCAGGAGTTTGCTGTTCTGATTATGTGTTAATTTATTCATTTAAAAATGTAGATAATCTGCTAGTAAGCTATTTTGTTATCTGTTTATGTCTATTTATTTGAGTGGGTGGACTGGGTCGTGGGTGTTGGAGTTACAGTGTTGTTGGGTTTTTTTGTAGGTTTATAGATTACAAAACCTTATTGATTGTTGTTAAAATAAGTGTGTGTGTGTATATATATATATATATTCCCTTAAGACAGAAAGTAAACACTATTACCCAACACAAATATCAATTAAAGTACATCGAATCTCACAAAGTGTTTTTGGTTGAGTCTTTCAAAAAATAAAAATAAAAAATAAAAATAACAAAATAACAGAGTGGAGATCTAGAATTAAATGATGAGACAGTTTCTGTGTGTATATTGATAGATGGGGAGACAGGAAATACAACACAAACTGAACAGCCTCTCTAATAGCTTTAGCATGTTTCCATAATCTGAAATCAAACACACATATGAACACATATTGGCACATGCACATGCGCTAATTCGCAAACATAAAAAGAAATGGGCAAACATGTATAAAAAACATGCATGGATACAGTAGCTGCAAATGCAAACACACACACACACACACACACACACAGTAATACTCTTTGGTGATACAGCCACACATGTAAATACACACACATTCATTTAATTATGCACAAGCAAGTATACAAAAATACACACAAGTACAGGTTTCACACACACACACACACACACTCAAATAAATGAGTAGCATAAGAATGTTCTTTCTTACACACACACAATATAGTGTTCATTTCACCCATCCCCCACATATACACATACATATATGCACCCCTCCTCTCTGAAAAAGGCATAATTCACTTCCACATTCTCCTCCCCCACACACAGTTCCTCACTATAAAACTACTCACACACACTGTACAGCACACACACACACTGCATACACTTTAAACCACATGCACGTATGTACTAAACCAGTTAATCACACACACATGCACTCAAATGCCTATGTATGCATACATCCATACATGCTGCATATATATATATATAGTATAATATACAGTATAATATACACACTGTGCCTGTATTGCACAATATATGGTAATGCATGCTGACACACAAACAAGCACACAGCACACCCAGACACTTTCTCTCTCTCTCTCTCTGCTCTGTCTCTCTCTCTCTCTCTCTCTCTCTCTCT
>VXCM01005823.1:21339-39284 GCA_014773175.1 Lucifuga dentata
TCTCTCTCTCTCTCTCTCTCTCTCTCTCTCTCTCTCTCACACACACACACACACACACACACATGCACACACGCTCATTCCCAGATTTCCATGCATGACTTTTCGGACACATCTGATTGGTTGAAGTTGTGATGCTGTTTGAATGATGTGTGTCTCCTTATGTCGGATGATTACATTATAGATTCATAGCACAGCATTCCACTGTGGGGTGGAACAGCCCACAGTGGAGGGGTGCAGCTGGTGGCTGGAACAGCCAGCAAACTAGAATGAGAAGATGACGAAGAGGGCGGTGGTAGAGACTAAACAAGTTGAAAGTTTTAGTAAGAAAAGCCTGAGATATGAAAATAAGAAGCATAAAACAAAGAGAGAAGCATCTAAAAAGCTATAGTGTAAAAAAAAAAAAAAAAAAAAAAAATCCTCGTTTGGACATTCCTGACGAACCTGAGAGCAAATAAGAAGGCCTTCAAAACAGCAACATCTGATTTTGAGGGTGAGGGACATTATTGAAAATGGATTTTCTATTAATTTGTTTTCTTTTTTTTTTTTCTTTTTTTCCAGTTTTCTTGGAAAAATTTTTCCACAGTTCATCGCTATCCATTTTGAGCAAACCCTTCACACTCACTCTGACAGGACAGGGCAGGACAGGACAGGACAGGACAGGACAGGACAGGACAGGACAGGACAAGACAGGAAAGGAAAGGAAAGGAAAGGAAAGGAAAAAGCAGAAGGGAAAGGAAAGGAAAGGAAAGGAAAGGAAAGGAAAGGAAAGGAAAGGAAGGGAAGGGAAGCGCAGAGGGGAAGGGAAGGCAAAGGAAAGGAAAGGAAAGGAAAGGAAAGGAAAGGAAAGGAAAGGAAAGGGAAGGAAGGTAAAGGAAGGGAAGCGCAGAAGGGAAGGGAAGGCAAAGGAAAGGAAAGGAAAAGATCTCATACTGGACAAAAAACATATACTTTTATGATTAGAACTTCCTTTGTCTTTGTCTCTGGACAAACACACACACACACACACACACACACACAGCTATGATCTGACTGTCTCATATTGGATGAATGTCAGGCTGAATTCATTTGCACATTTTTAGTGGAGGGTTGATGCATCATTCAGAGCTATTTTTCCTGCTGTCACTATTTTACATCCAATCTCATCATTATTTCATGCTGCCATTATGCTACTGTACAGCACGCACACACACACACACACGCACACACACACAGATGTATCCCTGACAGAAACAAAAGCCTTAACTGTACAATTATAGAATTCTTCAAGAATATAAAGTCTTTATATTTTGCTGTTATATGATTTTAAAAAAAACAAACACATTTACTAATCTATTTATTACAGTATGAATGTTGCATGTGTTAATGTTGTTAATGAAATAATCTGCCAGTGAGATTATTTCATCCTGTTTCTAAAACAAACCCACTGCTTTCAGGACTTTTCTAGAAATGAAAATCGGGATTTGAAACAAGAAACAGATTGAGACAAATTACTTCATACCAACAAAGAAAATCCTGGATTCTAGAAAATTCTAACTGTCATGTGATCTATGTCATGTGAACGTCAAATAAAGCCTCAGAATAAACATCAGACAGCAACAGGAAGTCCAGTTTATGTTTGTATGAAGAACTTGTGAAGGCAGGACCTGAAACATGTCTGTGGTGCTGAGTGTTTACTGGAGATGAAGAACCTTTGAAGACGTCTGCCAGGACTTTAACAGGGATGATGTGATTGGTCAGGATTAAAACCTGCTGATCCTGAATTCCTCCGCCTCCAGGACCAGCGCGTACTGTGCGGCACGTTTGGCCGGAGTCATGACAGCATGACGTGACACCACGAGACCCAAAAAAACATTTTTTTCCGACACACATCTGTTATAAAAGATACTTGATGCTTGAAGACAAAGAACAAAATTGAACTTCGCACATATTTTTGAATTATTAGTTTTGAACAGTTTGCTCAGATACAATTTAAAGGAGCATCCAGCAATCAGGCACATTTGAGAAAATATATAAAATCCATATACATGTACGTGACTGACAACCATTTCCCAAAATATATGACTTTAGTGGTAAATTTTAGATAGTTTTTCCTACCTTCCAGACCACCATTGGTTCAGTTCCTGTCAGTACGCTTTTAAGATCAACTTGTTTATACTTGAAACACACTTGAGATACATAATCCATCACAGAGAAAAACATGTCTATTAGGTTTTTTGTAAGTAACTTTATTTAACTGATCCAACATGGAGCTACACGGAAGATGATGTATTTCTCCGCCAAGAAATATAATCCCAGGAGAAGACGGCTTTTACTGAGAAATTAAAATGATTGTGCCTTCTGCAATCATGCAAAAGTGTTGCAAGGTGAAACATTGAATTTTAAAGGACCATACCATCCATTTTGCATGTTTGAGCCTAATATATTCAATNGGTGAAACATTGAATTTTAAAGGACCATACCATCCATTTTGCATGTTTGAGCCTAATATATTCAATATTTTCATACATGTTACGTTACTGACAATCATTTCTCAAAGGATAAAACCATATTTCATCTTTCCTGATATTTTGCAAAACCTCTTAATCTTTCAAAATCAAATATTCAAGTGATACACCCACCTTAAAAATCCATGTTTCTCCTGCTAATAGTTACACAGCCTTATGAAGTCATGGTCCTTTAAATTTTTCCATAAACACAGGTCTTCTTTTGGGACTATATTCCCTGGTGGAGGCATACATTCACTCCACGCTTTTTATTGAGCTTAAACGCTAAAATTAAGAAACTTCTAAAAAACCTGAATACACGTCTTGTTGGTGATGATGGATTACCTATCCAAAGAACGTTTCAAGTAGCAACTGTTAAGACAAGTTTATACTTCATACTGATTTTTACATTGTTCATTTTTGGTTCATTTGATACACTAGGCCTTTTACTCTCAAGGTCTTTTCATATTTCTTATTGTCTCTTCTCAGTACATTCTTTGTCTCCTCCTTGCAGGTGTAGATCCTGCTTACACTGTTGCACAGGCATTTACTAAATAAGGCAACTTTAATTAGCTACAAAACCTTCTAGTATCTGTCTCAGTTTTTATCTCCAGAACAGCTTTTTCTGTTTTTCTCTCTTTCACTGTGTGAATAAATGACTCTTTGAACTTTAGGGAGAGGCTTCTTCCTCTCTGGCTGCAGTCAGTTACAGAACTAGTTCCTCTCTGCAGAGATGCTCTTATTTTCTGACAACCTACGATAAAAGAACAAAGACAAACATCAGCCTCCTCATTTTGTCTCACCCTAGGAAATGCTTAAATTTCCACCACATCAACAAGTTGATTTTAATAGAGTACCAGAATGAACTGAAACCAATGGAGGTCTGGAAGGTAGGAAAAACATTTTTAATTCACTGTTCTTCCAGTAGTATGCTTTGGGAAATGATTGTCATGTATGAAAATTGAATATATTAGCTCAAACATGCAAAATGCTGGTATGGTGCTTTAAAAGCCACCAAGAGTGCTATCCAGGTATTATTTTACGGCCATAAATGTGTGTGTGGAGTCACTGACTCAGCCAGATGAAGACGTACAGCACATGCTGCAGGATGTGATGAGGAATATGCTCTGAGAGCAGCTTTATTACGCGTCATGCTGCCATGGTGCCAGAGTTTGTGCTGTGCTGATCCAGGACAGAACCATACCAAAACTGATGTTTCCTTGTGTTCCAGCTTTGCACTCATAGCTGCAGCACGCATTTCAGGAGGTTAGAGGTCATAAAACATAACGTGTGCTGCTCATCAGCAAACCTGATGATGTCACTGAACCTGGACAGAAGAAACAGTGACAGGATTTGTGTTTCTATCTTCACATGAAATGACTGATTGACAGTGTGTGTGTGTGTGCGTGCATGCGTGCGTGCATGTGTGTGTGTGTGTGTGTGTGTGTGTTAGAAAGCTACGGAGAAAGGAGAGATAGTGTTGTTGACAGTCTGTCAGCCTACATAGACATCAATGTGAAGACGAGGTCTTTGACAGGTTGCCCACACACACACACACACACACACAAACATACACACACATACACAAACTTACATACACACACAGACACACTATTACATGTAAAGAGAGAGAGAGAGAGAGAGAGAGAGAGAGAGAGAGAGAGAGAGAGAGAGAGAGANGGGGGGGGGGGGGTGCTTTTATTTTGAGAATAATAAGAGATTGGACTGATTAGAAGGAGGATAAAGGTTAAACCAATCAAAAGAGGAAAATAAACAGGTAGTGAGGATTCTGCCTCACAAGAGTGTTCTGTTCCAGTCCTACTTTAATTCTGCTTATTTGAAAGCTTTAAAACATATTTGAGGTAATGAAAAACTGAAAAACATGATTTTTTTTTTTTTGCAGCAATCATGTTTGTCATTGAAGTTTATCAAATAAATGCAGATATGTTGCATAGTTTGCATTTATTTGACAAACTTCAATGCATGTTGTATCGCCTAAGAAGCTTCCAGATGTTACACTCACTAAAAAGATATTTAAGTGGGACGTGTCACATGGTCATCCTCGGGCAAGAGAGATGAAACGTTTGTTTTCAATGGTCAATATGTAGCTTATTTTTCAGAACAGGTCACTGTGACGTTCAGAGTAAATTACTTCTTATGCACAAGGAAAAATGGTCTGTTGATATTTGGTATAAACCAAAACAGAGAACGTATTGTCTTCTTAAAAATAATTATAATGTGGAACCATATGTTAGACAGAATTTAACAAAAAGTCAAAGATCTTCAAGTGCACAGTTATGATCAGGTACTTTAGCATCAGCATTAGCATTAGCTGTTGAAACGGGAAGGTTTAATGTGCTATGCCAGAGGAGGAGGAGCCACTCTGTGAGTTATTTGGGTTACAATAGGTAGAAAATGAAGCTCATTTTATGTTTTATTGTTCTTTATATGATGATCTAAGGGCTGTACTTTTTCACAAAATGTCTTCAGTCAAAGCAAATTTTTTTAGGTTGAGTGATTATCAAAGGCTAGATTTGGGTTTTAGGAATGGAAGCTTCTTTGTTGCAGACTTTATGTGTAAATCTTTGGGACAGAAGCAGAAATGTGTAGTAACAATTTCCATTTACTCAGTTACATTTACTTAAATAACTTTTTCACAAAATTATATTTTACTGAGTAGTTTTATTGCAGGATACTTTTAACTCATACTTGAGTATATTTATGAAGAAAAAAAATATATTTTTACTCCGTTACATTTGGTGGCACTCTTTGCGTTACTTTTGATTTCACATTTGAATTCAGTTTTTTCTCTCATTGTCAGACACTACACTGTCTGCTTCAGCTCCCAAGTAGCCACGCCCCCACTCTCTGTTTCCATGGTTTCACCTGGAGCAGAACAGTCATGGCAGAATCAATAGCAGGAGGTTTAGAAGAGGCACATCCCTGGCCACATATTCAAACGCTGTTTTCTTTTCAGACTACCAAAACCAACAGCTACATAATGTGTTTCCATCGTTGTCTCGCTAAAAATGCGACATTTCAGCTTCTAAGAATCAACATGGAACTTAAGGAAACATGTGACAGTAAGCTGCAACATTAGCTACTTAACTAGCTGTTAATGTTAACTCAAGTTTTCCTGTTCTATTCTGAGTAAATTCATGAAGCTAACTGTCTTAGCTAGTTGCTGCTGCTAATGCTAAATCAAGCTTTCCTGTTCTATTCTGAGTAAATTCATGAAGCTAACCTAGCTAACTGTCTTAACTAGCTGCTGCTGCTAATGCTAACTCAAGTTTTCCTGTTCTATTCTGAGTAAATTCATGAAGCTAACCTAGCTAACTGTCTTAACTAGCTCCTGCTGCTAATGCTAACTCAAGTTTTCCACCTCTGGAGAGAAGATAAAGTTCTGTTTCAGTTACAATGGACTAATTTTTTTTTTTTTTTTTTTTTTTTGGTGTTCTTACTGTGGTTTGGACATTTTCTTTTGTTACTCCACTGCAGCAATGTATTTGGTGTCTTGTAAGAGCTCTTTGTGTGCATGACACAATAAAAATCAGTCATGTTACAAAGACGTGATGCTGTGTATTGGTTTATAGAAACACACAATCATGTGTCACGTGATCCAGTTTTGATTAAATCCTTCACACTGAGTCTGTAACATTTGCACAAAAAAAAAAAAAAAAAAAAAAAAAATCATCATGTCAAATAAAGGATTTTTGCAGTGCATAATTTTGGGAGATGAAAGACAAATTCAATCAAATGTAAAATTACAAACATTACTTTAGACTCCAGAGGATTAATGTGGGCTTCTGTAGCGCAGTCAGATTCTTTTAAAGTGAAAATGTGGGTTTGGAATAAAAACAAAACCTCAGAAAAAATAAAATTCAATGAAAATTTAAACTTTTAATCAAAATTGACTCTGGAGGGTTTAAAGAATTTACAGAAACCATGTAGCATTTTGTATTGACATTGTTGATCTTCAGATGGAAGGATCACAGTATATACTTGCAGAAAGCGAGCATGGATATATGAATGGATATTTGAGAGAGTAGGAGGATGGTCCTTTAACATATTTCCAGGCGGAGCAGAACTACAGACACACAGAATTACCTACATTTGCTACATTAGCTACATTAGCCAGTAAAGTCATTCAGTTTAGCATTTATAAAATATTTTGAGTGTGTATTATACTACAGGCTTCTATTATGATACTGCGCATACACACACACACACACACACACACACACACACACACACACACAATACACTTGAATGCTTTATGGCAATGACAGAGATTAATTCTGGATCCTAAACAGGCCACATCCCATTATGTTCAATTATTTTCTCTTTTCCTCTTTTGTATCCTCCTCTCCTCTCTCCTCTTCCTGTCTCCCCTCCTCTAATCTCATCTCCTCTCCTCTCTTCCTTTCTCCTCTCCTCGCCTCTCTCCTGTCCTTTCCTCTCCTCTCCTCTCTTCTCCTCTCCTTTCCTCTCCTCTCCTCTCCTCTCCTCTCTCCTTTCCTCTCCTCAGTAGCTGCAGTATTATTTTGTATGTTATGATACTCAGCATTAAATCATACGTGAGTAACGTCTCAGCCATGAGAAGTCAGCAGATTTGAATCATTTGTTTGTTTTTTTGTTTTTTCTTCTGTTCATCAGCATGTCCTGCAATAAGGGCATGGAGACCAAAACAAAAAAAAAAAACAATAATTAAAAACAGATTTATTACAGACAGACAGACACACACACACACACACACACACAGAGAGAGAGAGAGAGAGAGAGAGAGAGTCCAAATGGGGAGAAATGGAGCACAGCACATCAATCATTAAGATGATTATTATGGCAGTTGTCATGGCAACATTCTCCCATCCCCCTCTCCTTTACTCTCTCATTCTCTCTCTCTCTCTCTGTCTCAAATCAATTCAAATGCACTTAAATGTCCTGGCAGGCTCATTAAAGACGAGTTATACATGAATATGAAAAATGAAAGCAGAAGAGAAAGAACAGAAACATGAAACCAATTCTTACAAGAGCAACATCCATCTATCTATCTATCTATCTATCTATCTATCTATCTATCTATCTATCTATCTATCTATCTATCTGTCTGCTGTCTACTTCAGGATATACAGTGAAAATGAATTCACTCCCATTAATTCTGACATTTTAACCTAAAGTCTAGAATGAAAATGTAACACCTCTATGTTTTCCTCCTAATCTGCACAGAATAATTAAGTTTCAAACTGAAAAAAAAATGGTTCTAAAAAGTTTCTTGCATTAATTGAGACATTAATTAGATGGATTAATTAATGGATTTATTTGACATCATAAATGAAAGGAAAACCGTGCAGATGCTGCAGATAACTTGACTTTCTGCTGAAGTGTCCCAGACTGGCATGCTCAATCACCACCAGTGTCTGGGACACTCTTGCTGCAACTGAACCTAACTTCTGACCTTTGACCCCTCCTAAAAAAATGTATTAAGGTATGTCACAATACAGCATGTGTCTGAGGGAAGTTTAGCCAGAGGTACTCTACATTAGAGATTCTGTTTTCTCCATTTCCTAATACACTCCACTGTAAACAGACTTTCAGTACGTCTCATGTCTTTGTTGTGCTCACAGAGCCCCCTGCTGGTCATCAGAGGAACTGCCACTGGCTGCACAAGAAAAACTGTACTTACATATAAAACAGAATGTGATTATGGTTCATCAAAGCACTCAGATTAAAAAAGAATGAAAAGCATTGAGGAATAACAGAAAAACTAGCTGTTAATATGAGGATAAAGAGAAATCTCAAGTTTATTGTACAAAAGTTTATTTCAAAAATGTTCTTATTTTTTAAATACAGTTCCACATGGACAAACAAGAACAACAGGTAGTGATTATGTGGAGTGCATGCACATACGTGCATGCATGTGGGCTATAAGTTGCATATGTTTGTTTATGATGGACAACATCAATATGTCAATAAAACTATTGATTGTGCAGGAAATCAGGTGAGAATGATAGTAATAATAAAAATAATTACAACAATAACTGTTATGACAGTGAGGGAAAGCTCAACATTTCTTATATAGAGAGGATAACATGGAGGACAGCCCTGGTGTGGCTGACTTCATCAACATCAACCAGCTCCAGCTTTATGAAGAGCACCAGCCTCTTACTCCTCCTGTTGTGTGAGTCATTCATCCCCTCTTCCTCCAATAGTCATCTAATCATGTGCAGCAGCAGGTTTGGGGCTTTTGGTCTTTTGAATAAGTCACATGATTCCTCTGTCCTTTCATCAGTAGGTTTTATGGCTCTTGATGTGATCGAGACCTTCATGCTCCAGAATGCAGGTCCTGCAGGATCCACCAGCCCAGAACATGACATGACCCACAACAAGCAGCCTGACTTCCTCATTTCAACAGAAACATATTGTCAGACATAGAAAAGGAGAGACAGCAAGTTACATACTGCGCTTATAACAGCTGTTTCTATCTTTATTGCTGCTCATTACTCTTCTGTCTTTTTTTGTCACTTCCTCACTCATAAACGAATCTCTTATTTGAATAGATGTCACGAGGCTAACTACACCTAGCATAGATATAGGGTGACTAAGGCTAACTAAACCTAGCATAGACATAGGCTGAGCTGAGGCTAACTAAACCTAGCACAGACATAGGCTGAACTAAGGCTAACTAAACCTAGCACAGACAAAGGCTGAACTGAGGCTAACTAAACCTAGCATAGACATAGGCTGAGCTGAGGCTAACTAAACCTAGCATAGACATAGGCTGAGCTAAGGCTAACTAAACTTAGCACAGACAAAGGCTGAGCTGAGGCTAACTAAACCTAGCATAGACATAGGCTGAGCCAAGGCTAACTAAATCTAGCATAGACATAGGCTGAGCTAAGGCTAACTAAATCTAGCATAGACATAGCCTGAGCTAAGGCTAACTAAACCTAGCATAGATGTAGACTGGCTTTTCACTATCACACCACAGAGAGAAGAAGAACATTTTATCTAAAACCTTACTTTTTCTCTTCTCTCTCTTTGTTGATCTCTCTCTTTCCATCTCTCTCTCTCTCTCTCTCTCTCTCTCTCTCTGTATATACTGTATATATATAGCTCTGTCTCTTTTGTTTTGTATGTGGGCCATTTTATTCTGTTTTTATTTTCATGTTTTATCCTCCTGTAACGTTTTTTTAACGTGTCATTTTAGTGGTCAGAGCCTGTGAAAGGTGGAACAGAAAGGAGGAGGAGGAGGAGTGCAGCAGCTGCAGAGCAAAGATATTTTATGGAGACTTCCTGTTAACAAAAACACTCATAAGCTGCAAATCCATAAATGATGTCCAGGTGTAATGTGTCTGCGGAGCGCCAAACATCAGCAGGTAACTACAGCAGGACTGTTACGTAACATAACATTTTTTGGTTGTCATGGACACACTGATGACTCATCGTTTCTGCACAGCCTGGTTCAAAGGTCAGACCACTTGATAGCTTTTCTGGAAAATATGATTAAATCACGTTATGAATTAATATAATTTGGATGAATTCAAATAATTAGGAAAGTTTATTAAAGGACCATACCACCTATTTTGCATGTTTGAGCCTAATATATTCAGTTTTCATACATGTTATGTTACTGATAATCATTTCCCAAAGGATAAAACCGTATTTCAGTTTTCCTGATATTTTGCAAAATCTCTTAATCTTTCAAAATCAAATATTCAAGTGATACACCCACCTTAAAAATCCATGTTTCTCCTGCTAATAGTTACACAGCCTTATGAAGTCACGGTCCTTTAAATTTTTCCATAAACGCAGGTCTTCTTTTGGGACTATATTCCCTGGTGGAGGCATACATTCACTCCACGCTTTTTATTGAGCTTAAACGCTAAAATTACATAACTTCTAAAAAAACCTGAATACACGTCTTGTTGGTGATGATGGATTACCTATCCCAAGAACGTTTACAGTATCAACAAGTTGATTTTAATAGCAGAATGAACTGAAACCAATGGAGGTCTGGAAGGTAGGAAAAACATTTTTAATTCACCGTTCCAGTAGTATGCTTTGGGAAATGATTGTCAGTAACGTTACATGTATGAAAATTGAATATATTAGGCTCAAACATGCAAAATGTGTGGCATGGTCCTTTAACTTTTTTGGCATCTGGGCAAAATTTCCTGCTTTTAATTCAAGTTTCCTGTGGCTTCCTGTTATTAGTGTGACAGAAGCTGCCAATCATCTCTGCAATTAAACTATTTGCAGTATTTTCAGCATGGACACTGGTGACTTTGTGTTTGAGTTTAGATTGCAGCAGTTGGTAGGTTAGTGTAACAGTGTGACTCATCAGCTAAAGAGCTGCAGACGGTGAAGGTTTGGTAAACTGAAACTTTTATAAGCAGCATTTAGAAGTCGGCGGTGTGAGCAGTGAAACCCAACACGCTGCAAACAGCCGTCCTGCTGCCAAAAGCCAAATTCTATCCAGCCGTGACACACTGAAGCCTCATCAGGCTGCTGCAGCAGCACACAGGTCAATTCAGCTGATGTTCCACTTTGTTTCCTGCTCAGCCTCCAGCACTGATAAAGGACATCTACTTTGTGGATTCATGTCTGTCTGATGGAAGTGGGACAAAAATCAAATCAAGCAGTGGTTTCTCCAGAGAATTATGCATAAATTCATTACTTTTTTTTTTTTTTTTTNTTTTTTTTTTTTTTTTACTGTACTACTCATTCAGAGATTCACAAAAAATTCAATAGAATTCCCTTTTAATGCAGTATCTCTCTTTATATACTATTAAATATCATCTTTAATTATAAAAACAAAACAAGCTCAATAAAGTCAACACAGTAAAAACATCCAGAGTATTTTCTGCATCTGATAACTTAAAGGGTGAAATATTTACTCTGACCACTGAACCATAAAGTTTTCATTGGCGACGTTTTAATGATCTATAAAACAAAAAGAATTGAAGACTCTTAAGTCTGGTTCTGCTTCATGTGGACGATTCAGTAGGCGTGTGGAAAATGTGACGTAATTGCAGCCATAACAGCTGGCTGCAGCTGCAGACACCGCCTTGGAGGGTCGACCACGTGGTTGCACACCGCTTGATTTTTGAAGCAACGTGGACGGCGTTCATGTGACATTATGCAACTCTAACGACGACTGGCCAAGCGAAGAGATATGAAGAGGTACGGAGGATAGCGAGGTCGTGTGTAGAGGCATGGAAGGGAATAAACAGTGTTTTGGGCGGTTAACTAACCATTGTTAAAGGACCATACCACCCATTTGGAATGTTTGAGCCTAATATATTTAATTTTCATACATGTAACATTACTGACAATCATTTCCCAAAGCATACTACTGAAACGGTGAATTAAAAATGTTTTTCCTACCTTCCAGACCTCCATTGGTTTCAGTTCATTCTGCTATTAAAATCAACTTGTTGATACTGTAAACGTTCTTGGGATAGGTAATCCATCATCACCAACAAGACGTGTATTCAGGTTTTTTTAGAAGTTATGTAATTTTAGTGTTTAAGCTCAATAAAAAGCGTGGAGTGAATGTATGCCTCCACCGGGGAATATAGTCCCAAAAGAAGACCTGCGTTTATGGAAAAATTTAAAGGACCGTGACTTCATAAGGCTGTGTAACTATTAGCAGGAGAAACATGGATTTTTAAGGTGGGTGTATCACTTGAATATTTGATTTTGAAATATTAAGAGATTTAGCAAAATATCAGGAAAGCTGAAATACGATTTTATCTTTTGGAAATGATTGTCAGTAATGTAACATGTATGAAAATTGAATATATTAGGCTCAAACATGCAAAATGGGTGGTATGGTCCTTTGACATACAGCATCACTGTTGAAGTGTGCAGTCATCATGAATGCATGAGAAGCATGAATGCCAGGACACACGGACGGTCTGTTGCAGAAACGTCCGTGTTTATGTCCGTGCCACGTCCACGTGAAGCATGAATCAGGCATTAGCGTATTTTCCTCTCCAGCGCTGTGGGCGCTCGGCTGGACGTCTTCTCAGGAAGTACCAGCCTCAGCTTCCTCCTCGGTGAGGAGCCTCCGTCCTCCATCAGGTACTCCTGCTGCAGCAGCGGAGCGGCAGACTTGCTCTGTGCAGCCGACACCACCGCAGAGGACATATTGGACGTAGACACACCTGCAACAGACACGTCTGCATCTCCCACTGTGGGTCCATCAACTTTAGCCACGCCCCCAGGCTGCATCAGATTGTTGCTGTTCCTCAGATTCTCCCCAGTCACCAACTCAGGATCCTGAGGGGCCGCAGCAGACAAACCGTCGTTAAGCGGCAGTGGCTGGGCTGTGGAGGGGACTCCTGTAGTCTGCATGGCCCCGCTCTGAGGACCTGCTGGCTGGGCTGGAGGGGGGACGCCCGGGGTGTGCATGACCCCACTCTGAGGACCTCCTCGCTGGGCTGGAGGGGGGACGCCCGCAGTCTGCGTGGACCCACTCTGAGGACCTGCTGGCTGGGCTGGAGGGGAGCTGAGCTGGTCTGGAGGCAGCAGACTCTGAGAGCCGGACTGAGCAGAGCTAAAGATTGTTGCTGGCTGTGGGTGGAGCCCTGCAGGCGGGGCGCTGTGAAGAGGAGAAGTGTGTGCGATGGCTAAAGGGTTAGTGTGTGTAGCGTTAACTAGCAGAGATGTAGAAGAAGAAGGAACGCCACTTCCTGCCTGTCTAATGAAGCTCAGGCTGTCCGGCACGCCGCTGGAAGCCATGTTTGCTGCAGCCATGTGAGGAGGAAAGGAGTTGGCTGGATTACTAGAAAACGCTGGATTAGCTCGTGCGGCCATGTTAGCCAGTAAAACGTTCCCTCCTTGGAGAGAGAAGCTGCTGTCAGTCATCTGAGAGCCCAGCAGGGAAAGGCTGGTAGTACGATTCCTGTCAGCGGCAGAGAGGGAGAAGGGAAGCTGTGAGGAAAGCTGACCGCTTCCCAAAAGCACCCCAGACCCCTGAAACTGAGCTCCTGATCCCTGCAGGATTTGTCCGGATTTGTCCGAGCCACCGGCTGCTCCTGATTGGTCAGCTGTGTTGGCGGCGTCTCCAGGTGCATGCTGGGANCGAGCCACCGGCTGCTCCTGATTGGTCAGCTGTGTTGGCGGCGTCTCCAGGTGCATGCTGGGAGTCTTCTGGTGGCGTTTTCTCATGTTCTCCACCTTCTGTACCCTCAGTTTTTGAGGTGTTTTTTTTCTGCTTAGAGGATGTTTTGCTTTTTTGGCTCCCGTTGCCTCGGTCCTCTTCCTCCTTCTCTTCCTCATCATCCTTGCTCCCTTTCCTCGCTTTCTTTCCTTTTCTGACTTTTCCATCCCTTTTCTCTTTACTCCCTTTCGCCTGTTTTTCTTTCTTACTTTTCTCAGAATGCTCGTTTTTCCTCTTGGGATGGACTTTGCTTCGTCGTAGAGGGTTCAGGTTCAGTTTGACCTTCAGACGGCTGGACTGGACTTTGTGTCTCCTGGACCCTCCTTCTCCTCGCCTCTCCCCTTTCCTCCTGTCCTCTTGCTGAACGTTTCCTCCCTCCAGCATTCCTAAACTCTGCAGGTCAAAGGTCACATTTCTCATTTGCCTTCTGTTCCTCTCCATGTCAGACAGGTTGTAATTTGAAATGCTGCTTCTCGTGTCTGCGGCGAACAGACCGGCGTCTCTGACGTTGGTGGGAAATCTGGCGTGCTGCTCTGGTTTGTACGTCCTGTAGCAGCTCTCACAGTGTAAAACCTCGTGTCTTCTCCTCTTGCCCTCCGCCTCCTCGCTGCTCCTGTAACCAGGATGCGTCTCCACCCTCACACTTTCTCTGCGTGGATGAGAAAAGCTGGAGCTGCTGTGTGAAGGAGGATTATTGCTTCTGGCGGTGGAAGCGTCCCTACTCAGAATTCTGTGCTGGAGGACAGACTGACTCCCAGGCCTCCTCCTCTCCTCCTCCATCACCACCCTTCCTTCCCTCTTCTCCCTCTCCTCCTCTATCTCCATCCCTCCAGNCCTCCTCCATCACCACCCTTCCTTCCCTCTTCTCCCTCTCCTCCTCTATCTCCATCCCTCCAGTCATACTGTTGTTCCATCTTGACCGCTTCAGCCCCGCCCCTCTCTGCGCCTCAGTGCCGCAGTCCGGGCATCTAAAAACGTCGTCGCCTTCACCCACCCTGGACACAAACTGGTCCCCATAAGACTCTGATCTTGGATCTGTAGTCGCAGCCTCCCTCTGCCATGGCTGGCTGCTATTGACCTGCCGGTGAAGGCCCCGCCTCTTTTTACTCACACTCAGGTGACTGACATGGTGGTTGGCCACTGCGGTGCTTCCTTCCTCTTCCTCTCGCTGTCGTTTCCTGTCTCGGCGTTTCTTCCTCTGAGAAACGTGATAGATCAGCATCGCCAGCAGAGTCAAGCCGACGCCGCCTGAAGATGANCTCTGAGAAACGTGATAGATCAGCATCGCCAGCAGAGTCAAGCCGACGCCGCCTGAAGATGAGCAGGACAGGAAGGATTTCACACATTTGTGTTTCTGGCGGTTATATTCACCCTAACCCAAAAACAGTTCTGGTTAACTAAGAAATGTCTTTCCTAATTAGAAAAGCACCAAGGTCTCAGCTGTACTTCGCTCTTTTTTTTTTCTTTTTTTTCCCTCCACAATTTCTATTTAAGTAAANGCCCCCCCACCCCTCCACATCCCAGCCAGCCAAATCTCCTGCATCCTTAATAAAAAGACACAAAAAACGACCAATTATGGAAAATAAATAAATATGTCAATAATTAGGCAAATAATAAATAAATAAATAAATAAATAAAGGCCAGCATTTCATCTCCATAGTTTTCAGAATCTCATAAACACAGAGATCTCTCCAGCACACATATCATAGCTTATATTAAAGGACCATACCACCCATTTTGCATGTTTGAACTTAACATGTTCAATTTTCATACATATTACGTTACTGACAATCATTTCCCAAAGCATACTACTGGAACGGTGAATTAAAAATGTTTTTCCTACCTTCCAGACCTCCATTGGTTTCAGTTCATTCTGCTATTAAAATCAACTTGTTGATACTGTAAACGTTCTTGGGATAGGTAATCCATCATCACCAACAAGACGTGTATTCAGGTTTTTTTAGAAGTTATGTAATTTTAGTGTTTAAGCTCAATAAAAAGCGTGGAGTGAATGTATGCCTCCACCGGGGAATATAGTCCCAAAAGAAGACCTGCGTTTATGGAAAAATTTAAAGGACCGTGACTTCATAAGGCTGTGTAACTATTAGCAGAAGAAACATGGATTTTTAAGGTGGATGTATCATTTGAATATTTGATTTTGAAAGATTAAGAGGTTTTGCAAAATATCAGGAAAACTGAAATACAGTTTTATCCTTTGGGAAATGATTGTCAGTCATGTAACGTATAAAAATTTCATATATTAGGCTCAAACATGCAAAATGGATGATATGGTCCTTTAAGGGGAAAATACCTTGAAACCACTCAAAATAACAGAAGTCTTATGATAATAATATATATAATAATATAGTGATATAATAATACCGTTCTTATCATTCTGTTGGGTTTTATCTCACCTAAAAAGCAGATGACAGCGGCCATGGCCAGATCTTGTGCGTAGCGTTTAGGCGTGACGCTGCTGGCAGGCTGGATCCGCACTGTGATGTTCTGATTGGACGGGACACAGTTGGCGTCTGTCAGCTGCAGCACGGTGGTCACCGCCGGGTTCCCAGCGCTCACACACACCATCCTGTCACCGTTATACAGAGCCTGGGAGAGGTGGGGGGAAAGACCGCCACCCAAAATACTCCATCAATCACATATAACGGCTCAATTCAGCGTTGAATTCCAACATCTGCTCGGCTACAGAACATAAAACCCACAGCTGTAACAGCATCATCTTGTGAAAGTGCATATAGTTCTCCATGCATGCAATGATACATGAAGACATTTATTGGATGATTTTGACAAGAATGTGTCAAAATTATATCAGTTATGCATTACTCAGGCCTGACAAACCAGTTTACCAGAATACCAGTAATAAGGGTTTTAAAGGACCATACTGGTGATCCTGCATGTTTGAGCTCAATATATACAATATATACAACCCACATACATGTTATGTTACTGACAGCCAATTTCCAAAACATAAAATCGTATTTTAGTTTTCCTGTTATTTTTTCAAATCCTCTGATCTTCCTAAATCAAATGTTCAGGTGATACACACACCTTAAAATTCAATGTTTCACCTTATAACACTTTTGCATGATTGTAGAAGACATGGTCATTTTAATTTCTCGGTAAAAGTCATCTCCTCCTGGGACTATATTTCCTGGCGGAGGCATACATTCTCTTACGTGCTGCTCCATGTTGGATCAGTTAAATAGAGTTACTAAGACAAAAAAACTAATAGACGTGTTGTTCTCTGTGATGGATTACGTATATCAAGCATGTTTCAAGTCTCTACAAGTTGATTCTTATATCATACTGGAATGAATTGAAGCCAATGGTGGTCTGGAAGGTATCAATCAATCAATCAAACTTTATTTATGTAGCACCTTTCATACAAACAAATGCAACTCAAAGTGCTTCACAGGTGATCGACAAACAAAACACAAAACACTAATAACAGTTAACCAAAATATACATAGTGTAAACTCAAACAAGTTAAATAAAATTAAAATATAAAATCAGAAAACACTACATAAAAGCCAAGCTGAACAGANTCAAACAAGTTAAATAAAATTAAAATATAAAATCAGAAAACACTACATAAAAGCCAAGCTGAACAGATGGGTTTTAAGTTTACGTTTAAAAATGTTGTCAGCTACTCTCAGATCCTCAGGAAGGCTGTTAGCATATCGGCTAAAAGCTGCAGCACCAAAACTTTTCGTTCTNCTCTCAGATCCTCAGGAAGGCTGTTAGCATATCGGCTAAAAGCTGCAGCACCAAAACTTTTCGTTCTGCTCTTTGGGACGTTAAAAATAAAGTGCAGGAGGATCTGAGAGTCTTACTGGTTCATAAACGGAAAGCATTTCTGATACATATCTTGGTGCAAGTCCATGCAGTGCCTTAAAAACCAATAAAAGAATCTTAAAATCGATACGAAAACTGACAGGAAGCCAACGTAGAGACTTTAAAATAGGACTAATGTGTGCTCTCCTTCTGGTCCTAGTCAGGACTCGTGCAGCAGAATTCTGAATTAACTGCAGGTGATTTATAGTGTTTTGGGGCAGACCAGACAGGAGAGCATTACAGTAGTCAAGTCTACTAGTTATAAAAGCGTGAACTAGTCTCTCTGTATTACTCAGAGAGAGAAACGACCTAACCTTTGAAATATTTTTTAGATGATAAAAAGCTGATTTTGCTACACCCTGCACATGAGAGTTAAAATTTAATTCCGAGTCAAAAATCACTCCTAAGTTCTTTGCATGCTGACTCGGCTTCAGTCCCAAAGC
>VXCM01005824.1:0-24038 GCA_014773175.1 Lucifuga dentata
TGCATTTATTCGGGCTTGGGACCGGCCCAAGGTGGACACTGGCTTGTGCCCCCTTGAGGCTGCATTTCATTGTTTTCATCATATATGGCCCAAATATGCATCATAGTCTCTGACAACCCTTAACTTTGTACTATTTATGCACTGTGCTTGCACTGTTATTGCAAATACAAAATCCTGTGAGTGGAAAATTGAGAGGTTTTGAATCAAGTGATATCATCTTCTGATACTAATGGTGCAATCTGTGTCATTTTGGTATCTTGAAACGTCAGAGAAATGTAACAATAGTTTAAAACTCACAGCAAGATGACTTATCTATCACTCTTCCCTCTCTATGCCTTAGGAGTTGTTGAGATGTGAAAGTCTGAAAAGTGTGGAGGAATATTGCTATTTTTAAAAGACATGAAAATAGAGAAGCGCTAATTGTTCTTTTATGCTTTGTTTGATGAAATAATTTCAAAATGAGAATAATATTGTGCTGCAGGTAACATGGATAGAAATGTCTCTCATGACAGAAATATATGCACATTTAATTAGTCACTGGCAAATGGAATACCATGGATATTCAATAAACCTTCCAAACTCAGATTGTCAATCAAAAGTAATACACTAACAATCACACAAACACACACTCATATGATTCACCTTTCAAATATTAAATTGGACATCTCCATATATATCTAACTATGACCCTATAGATCTCAGCTGCGAGGTGATGCTTATTTGTGAAGCACATACATATGTAAATGGAAATTTCACATGAGTGGTGACATATGAATATAAATATTTAGATTTGGCCCATTGCCGACCTAAGGATACACACTCTAGATGAGAATCAACAAGCCGGAGAGGAGCATGAACCCTGCAGGCTTGTTTTTCCCCTTTCATTCAACCTTCACATGTGCATAAAATGACACAAGTCTGAGATTGAAACTTCTGAACTGACATGTGCAGCAGTCATGCCAAGAAAAAAAAAAAAAATTCTGTAGCCTTCTCACCCTTAAATACAGCTATTGGTGATGTATCCTTGTGTCCATTTTGTTCTACAATGATGCTTATATGCTAAAATCTACAGACACAAACTTAAGGAATAAGATTTTAAAATGCAGGTACAGATTGGTCAAACTGTAAACTTTTAAGTCCTTGAATTAAAATGTGATGTCTTCCCACATACATTATACTGTATAAGGAGAAACACCTTAATAAAAGGCTTAAAGGTGCACAGAAAATATTGCAGTTGGGGTACAATCAGGTTGCTTGTGATCAGCTCTGTCAAACGAACCACATGTAAATGCAGTCCGTAAAGCTGAGACACATTTGTGAGATAAATTGCAATAACCAGTCCTCATAATTATTCCTCTTGCTCTTGTTAATAAAGTTATTTTGAATCGAAAGTTACAGTTTTCCATTGCCATAGCTTGTCCCTCGAGCCAGCGAACATGAAAAACATATTAGTTATTTTTTTAAATGAATGAAGTTTGTCCAAGGAGCAAGGAGGAAACATGGGCTTTTATAGCTCAACAACCTGTCGACTGAGATCTGACCACAATGCAGGCAGAATCCAGAAAACGAAAACACTTTTAATGTGAGGTTTAAATGCAAGATCTGATATCAGATGTACTTATTCAAATAATGTATCCATATGCTGAGATGACATTTAAATTTGAGATGTAAAAAGAGCCTCGTTATTCTAAAATCAAATATAAAAGATATATTTGGTCAGTGAGGATGAAATGGCTGTGTTCTGATCCCTCTGTGTTCTAAATTTCAACAACAAAGAGAGAATCTAGAATAAAAAATGTACAGATGTGAGTCTCTCCACACCAGTGGCCTCAGTCGAATAGAATGTAATGGTGCCAGCTTACATTGAAATTGTTTTTGATGTCATAGTAAGTGAAATGTGACTCCCTCTCTGACATCTTTTATCACAGCCTGACATGCTCTGAATGTCACAAATTGATGATATCCGCCAGCATATCCAAAAGTATTTTTCTTTTCCCTTAAACATCAATGATTAGACTTCTGCAATCATTTCAGTCGAGCTATTTTCCATTTTGCTACAGCGACTTGCCCCGAGCAGCACAGGAGCAGCGCTGTATAGAAACTTTTTTCAGCTAATCCAGCAAAATGCTGATCTGTGGCTCAATCTGCTTCCCGCTGCACCCTGCAATTTGTTTGCCTCTATCTGCACTGAGGGGATGAATCACAGAAAACAGGGTGCTTATCTCACTTTCACCCTCCACCTAAGCATGCCGTGCAGAATGGGAATTCAACAAAATCTAATGATTTGGGATAGCTGTGTTAATTTTACACACAAGATCAGGGTGCAACAACAGACTCAAGGTCTACTTTTCCATTGACTAGGATGACAGGATTTACCATGTACAATGACAAACTAAAATGAGAACTCAGCTTCCAGAGTCACGCATGTCACACAATTCCTATGATGTCATGTAAAAGCAGCTCATACTACAGTGACCTGATAAAATGCTTCCCGTTTACAAATACACAATATTTAGTAAAAGATATTTGTAATCAAGCATAATCAGAAAACACACTGTAGGCCCAGATATGTTAATTCAACTTAAAAAAAAAAAAAAGGCAGGGTAACTCGTTGCCCTAAAAAAGTTAAGTTATGCATTGTTGAACAAACAAACAAAAAAAAAAGTTCAATGAACCTAGGATTCTCAATAGAAAAGCCTCAAATTTTTAGGTACAATGAACTAACATTNCCTTTTTTTTTTTTTAAATACCAACAAGTGTTGACAGTTGCATAAAAATTTATTTGTACAATCACATAGGGGCTCATTTTATCTTGAGATTATCAAAAACACCACTCAATAACCCATCCAGCCACTTTCTATACCCATTTGTCCTGTTATGGGTGACATGGGGGCTGGAGCCTATTCCCAGCGGTCTTTGGGTGAGAGGTGGGGTTCACCTGGACAGGTCGCCAGTCTATGGCAGAACTGACACAGACAAACTCATTCACCTGCATGTCTTTGGAGGAAGCTTGAGCACCTGGCGAGAACCCACGCAGACAACATGCAAACTCCACACATAAAGGACCTGGTCGACCTCGAATCCGGGACCTTCTTGCTGTGAGGTGACAGTGTTAACCACTGAACCACCATGCCGCTCCATTCAATCACCAAGATTCTATTTTAAGCAATAATTTTGTGTGTTGCTAATAGCAATGGGCAAAACTAAACTGACATAAGTTGATTCAACTCAAAAACTCTAACTAAATAAAAAAAATATCCAAAAAGTACAACTAACTCAAAATCATTAGGTCATATATTGAATACGTTCACTTTTGGGTTCAATTAACTAATTTTCTTGAGTTAAAACAACATCTGGGATTACGGTGCAGCTAAAGCCACTGAGATTTGCTTTGTTCGCAATTAAGCCAGTTGTAAATTGACAAGGCTGGATTATGGACTGGTTCCCAAAAGAGATGTGCCCAGGGGCCTCAAGGGACCATGATCCGGCCTTGTAAGTTGATGATAGAAAATATGCAGCACTGTGGAGGATCATGATTAAGAACCGTTACACTTAATTGTTAGATTCTTTTTCAAAATAACTGGTCTCGATTTGTCTTAGCTGTAATCCTTGTTTACAGGTTTGTCAAAAATGTCACAATTTTTTTTTAAAGCAAAGCTTTTCTGGTCATGTTTATAAGACATTAACTCCGAAACTGAGCTAAATGAAAAGACAAATCAATTAATCACCTGGATTTAAAAAAAAAAAAAAAATTGCTACAAAAGCTAAACAGTCTCAACTCATTTTAATTAAAACAGAAATAAAAAGAAGTATATCAGTGACTGGTGTAAATATGTAGAACAAAGATGGAAAATTAAAGTAAATTATGTAAAACTTTTTAAAAAAAACTTTAAATGGATGGTTAAATTAATGCAATTAAGAAATACAAAGAAATTCTATGAATGATTGATCTTGAAATCATGACTGTGTANATGCAATTAAGAAATACAAAGAAATTCTATGAATGATTGATCTTGAAATCATGACTGTGTATGTAAGTATGTGAAAATGTATGTAAATGTAGTACTTTATTTATTGTGGTGAAGGTGGCACAATGAATTAGTGATCAGAAATTTTTGATTCCTGTTTATTCTTTAACAATGTGATACATGAGAAGGGTCGGCTTTAAATAAGCTTTGTCTTCAGCCTACTCCTTTTTGATCACAGAGGAAATATAGGATATGTCTTTGTGAAATACAGTAACAAACTGTGGTATGTGTGTGTGTCGTGTATTGTACAATATTGAATGTTGAATGACCGAAAAAAAAAAAATCATTGCTAGTTTTCGGGTNTCGTGTATTGTACAATATTGAATGTTGAATGACCGAAAAAAAAAAAATCATTGCTAGTTTTCGGGTCAGATAGTGTGTGTGTGATACATGTGTTTGATACAAGAAAATATTAGCAGATTATTATTTTTAATTTTCCTAAAAGGACATTTTTTGCAGTGTCCACACTCACATGCACAGATGCAAACATACATACTCACGTATTTGTGGAGTTTGAAGCACAGACCAACATTTACACACACAGCCTGCCACACACAGACCACACACGCACACGCACGCACGCACGCACACACACACACACACACACACACACACACACACACACACACACACCAAAACATGCACAAATTGCCCTGTCTGTAATCCAGAATAGTTTAGCAGTGAGTGAGTTATAGCCCATTATTTCCTGCTATACATGGGCTCCAGACTATGGAGGTGGAAGATAGCGCTCCTCAGGCACTTAGCTCTCACACAAAGCCTATTTCAGCTTGTGTACGAGAAGCAGCCAGGGAAGAACCAGGCCGCTTATCAGGATATACTGGGACACAAATAGAGGAGTGTACAGTCTATGTGTGTGTGTGTGTGTGTGTGTGTGTGTGTGTGTAAGTGTGCATCCATCCCAGAGGTGTCAAAGTTATCTCCTGGGGCCAGAAAGAAAGAGGGAAAGAGAGGGCAAAGAGGAAGACACAGATGGATGGAGAGAGAGAGAGAGAGAGAGAGAGAGAGAGAGAGAGAGAGAGAGANGCCCCCCCCCCTGCTGTCAGTGATGTGCAGGGAAACATGTAAGACATGGTCAGTGTGTCAGTGGTGCAATTTATCCCACGTGTACTTAGACACACACACACACACACACATACACACACACACACACACACACCTTGATGAATCCAGCTGTTGATTTTAACCAATCTCAGAATCTCATTTATGCAAGGAAATTTGAACAGGAAATGGGATTAAATGAAAGAATAATTTTCACATTTACTCTCTGAATCTTTGGCACATCTGGATTTTCCCTGCATATTCTCTACATATCATGGAGATCTACAGTGTTCTGCAGATATCCTGTAGCGCTTATAACAGCATTTTCTGTCACTGTAACTTCAATACATTTTTGAAACTTTTTTTTTGTAGTATTTTCTTTCATTTTTTTTGCCTGATTGTCCATATGCCGATATAGCAGCCACAACATGTCTATAATGCATGTGTTGGTGTGTGTATATGTAGCAAAAATATTACATTGGCAACATGGTTTAAGGATGTTTTAGGAAGAAAAAACTGTCAGGCCTGGGTAAGTAACTAAGTAAATGTGTAAAGAAAATGTCTAATAATATATATACATACACACACACACACACACACACACACACACACACACACACATATATATATATTTATATATATCACACACACACACATGCACATTTAGTGCTGTTTCAAGCTTCATGCGAATGCAGCAGACCATCCACGTGTCCTGGAATTCATGCTTTTCACATATTCACGACGACTGTGCGGTCGACCGCGCACTTCAGTGGTAGCGCTGTACATTAACAACAGTTGGTTAACCGGCCCAAAACATTATTTATCCTCTCTCCCTTTCACACCTCTACACACCACCTCAATTTCCTCCGTACCTCTTTGTATCTCTTCTCTTGGCCAATCATCGTTGGAGGCACATTTTACGTGATGCGAAAGAAGCTGCCCCTTTTGCTTCAAAATTCGAGTGCTGCGTGACTACGCGGTCGAATCTTCCAAAGCATCATCTGCAGCCAGCTGTTATGGCCGCAATTACGTCACACTTTCTGCGCGCCTACTGTCTGCGTGAAGCATGAACCAGCCTTTAGTAGGTGGCTGGCTTTTGTTTTTTATCTTCGACAAACAGGCTTTCCAGTTCTAGTACCCATGGCCAAATGTTTCACAGCACAGAGGACACACACACACACACACACACACACACACACACACAAGACGAAGCACATTCATGCACATAAGGCGCTGGCTAGCTGAATTCAGCAGCCACCTGCTCCCTTGTCTGGAGCTGTTGTGAACAGGTGAGGAAAAGAACGCTCAACTGCTGTGACATACTAAAGCACCACAACACAATTCTTCAGAGAGAGAGAGAGAGAGAGAGAGAGAGAGAGGGGTAAGGGGGGTGGGGTGGGAGACCAGTTGGGATGCAAGTGTGCCCAGATCTTGTGTGCATTTTGTGTGATAATGATGGTAGGGGAAAAAAAAGGAAGTGAGACAGGAAACAAGGGGGAATGAGAAAAAGTGAGAAAAAGAAAATGAGAGGAGAGAGAGAGAGAGAGAGAGAGAGAGAGAGATAATCAGGGTGCAGCACAGCGTTTTGTCCATTTGTGTTAATTCCTTCAGCCTGATTGACTGATTAAGTCTGGTTGAGTCAACAGGCTGTTAACAGACTGACTTTTTGTCGTTGTGATGACTGACAGGCTGGAAATCTGCAACTTCAAATCACTCCACAGTCTGGGTACTTCTGTCACTCCTTAACTGACTGTGTTTATGATCACTGATCAGAGCAACAACCAATAGATTAGGAATCTTACTGACCAGATGTGAAGGGACTGGAGGACTGACTAAGTGGATCATGGATCAATTAAGATGCTTATTTATTGGTTGGATGCCTGATTGGTGACACGCAGAGTTAAAGATGGGTAGCCAAATTTGTTTCCCAAGTTTTTAATCAATAATCCCAAAAAAACATTACACAGCAACTTTGTACAGTGACACGAGCGGTATGATCACTTCTTCCCCTATTTCTGAGGAGAAATGTTTTAAGCACAGCTGTTGTCACCTCTAAAGTATCACAACCAGTTAAGCGAGCCAAATTTGTTATGTGCCTGTTGTATTTTGCATATCAAAATAGTACTGAGTCTAATTTTCCTAAAAAGCAGAACTGAAAAATGCTCGCATCCACTATCCCGCTGTGAACCTTTTTTCCACCAGTAAACAAACCCATTAGGCTTTAATCCAGCACTTTGGGGAGCTGCAGTTGGTTTTGCCCAAGTCAGAGGAACTATTCTGTTCTGTCTGACGGCCTGAGTGCCTGCCTCACTGGTCAGCGGACTCATCGCTTCATTAATAACACATTTATTCTACAATAGCAAAATGTAAACAGCAAAACATTTTTCCTCCTATCCAAGCTGTTATGACGGGATTCATTAGCAAATATGCTAAAGTCGTGGTTTTGGAAGGTGTGGTGGCAACTTTCCAGACTAAAAGCTGGCAGATTTAAAAAAACAATTTCATGTAACATACTGGCAGATGGAAACTTCAATGCCAAAACAAACATAACGACCTTTTATGATCATTACAGACGTAGGGTGATCACATGTGATCAGCAGTAGCTGTCCTGCACTTCCTGGCTCATTCTTTTAAAAGGGGTTGAGTGGTGCTCAACCTCATCGCTCGCTGCCTTAAGCGATGTGTGCTACAGATTTTCTGCTTTCCTGCTGTGCCATAGCGCCCTAAAGAGTGCTAAAAACGTACCACGATCTGCCGAAAGGTGATTGCATGGTGAAATGTCATCAGTCAGACAGGCTACCAGGGCTAGCAAAATAACACAGTCTGTGATCTTCTTTGAAATGTGAGGTTCGCTAATTCCAAAGCTAAGGGTGCTTCTTGATGACTCCTGTTGATTTTTGCTTCTTGATGACAGGTGTTGGCTTTTGGTAATCGCTGGTCTCTTTGCAATGAGCATAGAGGTGTGTAGGTGTGCAATTCACTTCCAGCTGTGGAATTTTACCTGCAATCATCAAACCCACGGACATTCCGCTTTGTCCGCTTTGTGGCTGCATTTTCTTCATGTCTCCTGTGAACCTGTGACGTGCTGGGCCGGGAAGCTAGATGGAGATTCCGCCTCAGCCTCCGGGAAACACGACAGAGTCAGAAGTTGGGGATCCGTGACAGTGCATTTATTAACGTACAGAATGAATAGTGGCGACTTGGTTAGTCTCAATCAATAAACGGTGCCATACATGGAAAAGAACACCAATGTCCAGAGCGCCAACGCTTACTTGACCAACGGTCGCACAGGAAGAGAAAAGAGAGAGAGAGACCACACCAGTGGCAACTCCGTGCTTGGGTGTTGAGAGCGCCATTAGCGTCCAATTATGGTACAGCACAACTGTGACTGTTACAAACCGTTATCGTTTCATAAGCTGTGTATCTTGATTGAGCACTGGATGTTGGAAGACGTTAATAATAAAAAGGGATAGTAGTGCTGGTGCACAGTTAGCACACATTATGACAGCTTCTTTGGCAGAGACATGAGGACGGCAAACAAACATCACCTCTTCACTGCCAGCTGCCTCCATTTAATAAGATCCTGAAAATATCAAAGTAAAATACTTGTCAAATCTGTTATTTTTCCCAAACTAAAAGGTGCATTGAGGAGATCAAGGCCACTTGAAGCGTTGTTTTTTCTACCTTGAACACAGCAGTCAGTCAAAATCTCTGTTTTTCTGACAAAACGCCAAAAATGAGGGTTTCCTCAACGATTGAAACGAGACATCAGTCAGCGAGAGAAATCGCTCCTCAGCCCTGCCACTGATACTGACAGCTTTTCTTTATATTTTTCCACATGGTCCTGTCTCTCAGAGCTGCTGCTGTGACACATTTTCACTCAGCAACTTTTTTTTTTTTTTTTTTTTNTTTTTTTTTTTTTTTTTTGTTGTTGTTGCCAATAAGCAAAAGACATCTGCCAAATAATACCTCTGGCCTCACTGCGACCTCTTAGCAAGCACTTTACTTTCACACTATGTGAAATTTCTGTCTGCTTCATCTTTTCCATTTTCAGAGAACGACAAGCACATCTCAGCTTGGTATTTGCTGCATTAAAGGTATTTCATCAGTTATTTACAAAAAGGCCTGTAATTTGTGACAGTTAACATGGTGGGAGGGTGAGGAACTGATGAAGATTACAGGTCGATTGGAAAACTTGTCTATGGAAAGAGCACACACAGAGTTAGAAATCAGCCATGTTTTGTGTCAGGCACCTATGGGGCCCTATTTTAGGGCCCGCCTTCTAAATCTTAAAGTACCATATGCAGGTATGAGTATTTGAAGCTGATAAATACTACCTGCATACATGTTCTGTTACTTTCAATTATTTTCCAAAACATAAAACCGTATTTTAGTTTTCGGTTCTTTTGCCAAAACCCCTAATTTTTCAAAATCAAATGTTCAGGTGATACAACCACCCTAACTTTCAGTGTTTCGCCTGCTAAGTCTTACACATGATTGTGAAGGCAAGGTCATTTTATTTTCTCAGTAAAAGCCATCTTCTTCTGGGACTATATTCTCAGGAGGAGGCATATATTTTCTTCCGTGAAGCTCCGTGTTTGATTGGTTAAATTAAGTAACTTCAACAAAAAATAAGGATGACAGGATGACATTTGGTTTGTGGGATGGATTAGGCCTACCGGTCCAGTAGTATGACTTGGAAAATGTTTGGCAGCAATGTAACATGTATGCGTGTTGCAATCAAACATGTAAAATCACTGGTATGCTCCTTTACAAATTCTACAATCGTGATATCTGTAGCAGGCAGACTGTATAAGAGCAGATGAGGTGACAGGTAACAGGAAAGGGTGAGGAGTCCTCAGATAGGTCCACACACACACACACACATGGCCTGAGGCAATGTACTCTTTGGCCCATTAAAATAAGAGCAAACGAAGCTATCAGAGGAATTTCAATAAGATTAAGAGCAGTTCAAAGCTATCGCAGAGTATCATCATAGGAAACTGACAGTTCCTATGTTCAGCTGATAGACAGGCACTCAGTGTCTGCAGGGAGTCAGACAGGCAGTCAGATCACATGATACAGGAGAAACAGGCAGACAAACAGGCAGTCACAAAGTCAAAGCACACAACCCCTTACACACATAAAAACATTTCCTCAGAGCAATAGTTATGCAGAGTGGTTTAAGAGCCTTAAAAGCATCCAGAAAAAAAAGGCTAGGTGTTTGGGGGCTACCTATGTACCCAATCAAGACAGCTGAAGTACTTTTTTTTACATGGCATAAGCTTTTTACATGACAGTTCAACTGAAAAATCCTCAAGCGAAATGACCATCATCTTTTAAAATGCAGCGAAAGTTGTTTCCGCTGCGGCTTGATGTGGCCGAGGTGGCCATTGAAGCTGCCTACGCCAAAAACAAATTGCCGCCATTGCAGCTTGATGAGGAGGAATGGTGAGGCTTGCAGTTATTGCACCTTTTCATTACTCAACTTTTCTGACAGCTTATCTAGCAGCTTAAAAATTCTTCTCTTTAAAAGCTCAAGAGGCTGAGTCGGGGGGGTTAGCAATGAGAATGGCGATAGAGAGAGACAGTGATAAAAAGAAAGAGAGGAGAGAGACAAAAGTGCCAAAACAGAGATGCATGGGAGGGAAGACAGAGACAGGAGCTTCATAACAAGCGCAATTACTGCTACAGCGATGGCTTATGTTAGCGTAAATCCTAATTGGCAACATTTCTCAGTTATCTAAAAATAAAAGATCTGGCAATCAGCATTTTGATACGGAAGTTTTAAAAGAAAGAAAGAAAAAGTTCCAAGGAGACCAAATCATCTGAGTGCAAACTTCCATCAAGGCTACACAGACCTCTCCATTTTTCATCAGAATATACACAGCGATAGACAATCATACTAATTGGCTGATGGGAGCCATGATGTTTGAAGAATACATAAAACCTGTCTGAGATCATCAACCTTTTAACTGTGCAATTCAGTTGTAAATTGTGCAAAATTTACAATGAGACAATGACAACTGGGGTTTGTCTACTTATATGTTACTGTAGTGCTACCTCGACACGAAACAACATCAAACTTGAAACGCACTTCGTGTGCTTGCTGTGTGACACACATTCACTTGTCAAAAAATATGCTGAGGGATGATCATGTGACCATGTCACTTTTTCCACATCTGGGCAGAGCA
This sequence comes from Lucifuga dentata, assembly GCA_014773175.1. Lineage (NCBI taxonomy): Eukaryota > Metazoa > Chordata > Actinopteri > Ophidiiformes > Bythitidae > Lucifuga > Lucifuga dentata. The sequence continues at coordinate 11,282 of VXCM01005824.1, forward strand.
GTGTCTGTGATTTTTGTACTGCTAAACTCTCAATTAGGAATGAGCAACATGATTCGTTCAACAAACTAAATTATCCGTATCCGTACTTGGATGGGAGGGGCTTAACTGGGACGTGGGTGGGGCTTAACCCAGAGAGTTAAGAATCATTAGCTAACTGGTTAGTTAGCCTAGAAGCTAGAAGCTACAAAAAGCTAGCAGAAGCTAGTAGCAATGTCTGTTTTTATCAGTATGCTTACGCGTGAGTGTCCACAGTAAAAAAAAATGTATGTTTGTTTAGCTGTGAATAATGTTGAGCCAAATCTGAGAATTGCAAACTATAGATCAGGGTTCCCAAACTTTATCATGTCAAGGATCACCCAGCCACATAATAACAATATTAATAGCTTACATTCTATTTTATATAGCGCTTTGCTGGATACCAAAGTCACTTAACAAAGAACATAAACACCAATAAAATCAGACATAAAACATAAAAAAGTATCCTGACAGCAGCACAGACACAGGTGGACTCAGAGTGGAGAAGCAGCTCAGAAAGGTGTGTTTTGACAGCAGTTTAGAATTGGCAACGGAGTCCAGCTGACAGATGTGGAGAGGGAGAGAGCTGAGGGAGAGAGACAGCTGATGCAGGAAGTGGGAGGGAGTGTAGGTCTGGGAAGAGATGAGTACTAGTAGTAAGCCTCTCAGCCAAAAGATCCGTCTTCTGACGCAGCAGCCCAACTCCGGCAGGCGGAGGACCTATACCAGCCGGTCAGCAGACGATCACGATCACCCCAGTCTCAAAGATGCTGAAACAAGATCATCCAGGCACCCAAATGGTCCCAGCAGGAGGCAACACACAGAAAACCGCAGGAGCAGATGACAGCCAAAAGACGTTAAAATGCAGCATCATCAAGCTAGTCAATGCAGCCAGCAGCTCAGCAGGAAAAAGAAAGACAGTCCAGCAAAGAACTCAGAGAAAAGAGCCACAAACATTCCACAAATTGGCATTACCAAACTGGAATACAGCAAAAACTGCACAGAAAAAAACAAAATGAAACAAATCAAATAAATAAATGCAGGAATAGCAGTGACCAACGCACACCAGAATTCCCATTCTAATATCCAAATGATAATAATATTCAAGGAATAGTAAAATCTGGTTAGTTATTCATGTATTCTTCTCATAAAACATATTTTTTAAAATATTTTTAAGATTAGAATTTTTTTTTTTTGTTTTTTTTTTTTTTTTCNTTTTTTTTTTTTTTTACAAATTTCTCCCTCCCTCCCTCGTGGCCCACTTGCAGTTCCTTCATGGCCCACCAGGGGACTGTGGCCCATACTTTGGGAATCACTGCCATAGATAATAGATTGATACTATCGCTAGTGTGGACAGAGTGGCTGTGAGTCGTGTGTGGAGCAGCAGCAGTAGTTCTGTGTAGAGAGGAGCTCTGTGGCTGCCTGGCCGATCATGGAACCATGTGGACACAGTGCTAGTAAGCGCTACTCAATGAGATTTTTCTTCTTTAACAAGTATGGATATTGGCACATTTTACTCAAATGGTACTCGTGCTTGCAAAAAGTGCATTATCCATAACGGATACTCATTTCATCTGAGTGCTCGGCTTATCTCTACTCTCAATTGTTCAATTCTCTCAGTTGCGAGGCTCTGATATGCTGAGGGAGCATTTTTCAGGGAGATGGATGGGTCACAGCAAATCAATACAAAGTTATCATGATCGATCACTTTATGAGCAAATGACGAAACATTTCTATCCTGATGATCTTGTCCAGGATACAATCTCCTCATCCATAGGGCATGAGGGTATGTACATAGGGCATAGGTATGAAAATTATGTAAATCATATCCTTTGGCCTTCACAGTCACCAGGTCTTACAGGAGATTTTGAACAAATCTGACAAAGAAAAGAAAAATGAAAATCTGTTTAGATGAATGTGGGTGTGGTGTAAATTTTGCTTCTAAGCCTCACAGTCAGGAGTTACTCAACATGTAAATTGCCCTAAAAATGGACACAGTGGCACTGCTTATAATCATGTTATCCCGCTAACAAACAGAACTGAAACACAATTTAATCCCCTCATGTAACTAAAAAAAACAAAAAACAAACAAAAAAAACAAAACAAAAACATCTTTGCAGCAGTGCAACAATGTTTGAGTTGTTCAGAATCAAAATTTTATGAATAAGGTTATGTTACTTTGTCTACCTCTACACATCAAACCTGGTATTTAAATACAATCTGTTTTTAGACATCTTAGCTGGATTTCAAAAAACACAAGTTACTGCAATGTGTAAAGGCACGTGGTACACGGTGCTATTTCAGAAAATGAGCAAAGCCCCCTGCAGGTGCTTCAGCCAAGCAGAAATGTGATACATTCAGCGCATAGAGAAAAAAACATACCTGCAGGGGCGAGAAAACGTTACCGGTGCTGATAAAAATCATCAACACCAACGTCATCGGCTTTATTTTTTACTAGACTCTTACAGAAAGTAAGTCCAGATTATACAGGAACGCTTCTCATATTTGCTTCTTGTTGCTACCAGCTTACCTTAAAAAAAAAAAAACAAAAACTAGAACATACCAATAGAAAATGCAAAAGACATACTGTAAACACTAAAGTATAAATGAGGTGAGAAAGTGAAGAAGAGAAGCAGCCGGACAGAGAATTAATTACAAGTAAAAGTCCTTCATTCAAAATATTACTGAATAAAAGTAAACATGGTACATATATTTGCAGTGAAGTGTCTCAGAAGTACTCAATGTGCAAAATAGACTCAGTCAAAATGAAAATTGGACATAAAAGGTTGCATGTCCAATTTTCATATTTAGAATGAAAATTCTGGAATAAAAAACTCTCAAACTGGAGATACTCTGAAAAATGGAGATAAAAGAGCTTTCACTCTGTGATTTGAAATGTTTTGTCTCCAATTTCATTATTTTTCATGCTTTCCACTCAGTTGAAAAATTGCATAAGCCTTGATAAATTCTGCTGCTATTTTCCAGTTGTAATGCTCTTGAGATAATATCAAATGTGCAAAGTGCCTTTGAGCTAAATCAAAGCTGAGACTCAAGATTTTTATCCAGCAGCAGCAATGCTATTATTTCATGTTTTAAATGTAAAACAATACTACAGATATCAGATTAATGTGGTGGAGTAAAAAGTAAAATATTTAGCTCAGAAAATGTGCAGTAAAAGTATATAAGTAATTAAAGAAATATTCTCAAGTATTCAAAGTAAAAGCACTGGCTCCCACCACTGATAGATTCAACATCTGATGGCATCAACAATGTTGTATTGCCAATTTAAATGAGAATGGAATGACAAACTAAAAAAAAAAAAAAAAAANAAAAAAAAAAAAAAAAAGATTCTGTAATGATGTAATAAAAATCTCCAAAATTGGCCACAGTATTAAAAATAAATAAATAAATAAATAAAATAAATCACAGTATCTACACGACATCACACTAAATAATCGGCGGGATAATTGAAACTCATTCATAAAGCTTCCCGTACGTGATACCGATGTCCATTTTCGGCATATTGTTGTAAAGGCTATCACAGGTAAGAACCAATGAAAATCGGCATGTTTCATGAGTTGGATGGGGGGAGGGAGGGGTTGATCGTGAGATGAAGAGGAAATAATGCTTGACGCTTGAGGAAGAGGTGCTGTGCCACTACAATGTGTGTGAGATCAGATCAAAACTGGCTAATTAAATCAACTAAATAATCAACTGAATTGACATATACCTGTACATCCCATTTATTGATAACAAATACATGTGAGGTAAAAGATTGGAGATAAAATTTAGCATCATACCGAAACAGGTCTTAATTTTTGTATGATGTGTGTTTTATTAATTGTTCATTCAACATACAAATAAGGAAATACCGTAGTAACACCTCTTTCAAGACAGACGCTAAAAGATGAAGATAACAGGCATTTATGAATAAGGGAACATGGTTATATGATGCTACTTATGTTAAATCTGCCTCTGTGTTTTATGAATTACCCCCCCAAGCAGTTTTGTATCTCCTTGTACCTCCAATTTGGGGGATTTTCCTGCTTTCAGGTCAGTTGAAATGCAATGGAGCAGAAATAGAAGGCAGCACGAATGGAAATAAATACTTTCTACTGCCGTTCTTGTCACTTTTATCTTCAGTCTTCTCCTTTAAAAACCTGAAGGTGAAAATGAGCAGAAGCTATAAATTAAAGTACATAAAAGCTGAATCTATAAATTAAAATATATAAAAATATGACTGAAAGCCTCAGAGACGACTGTCTGAAAAGCTCTTTCGGCTCTATTAATTTCTCATGTGGATTCCTGCTTTGTTTGTTTTCTCCTCTGACTGTAATTGGCCTTTTACTGTGCGAGGCAAACTAAAATAAAACTGACAACAGCGCAGTTTGGACCCGTGGCTCTTAGCAGCTAAAGAACTCTGGTAACCTTTTCTTCGATTTATGCCTCCGCTGTCGGGTAAGAAAGCCTCACATCTGCAATTCGTATTTTTCACAAAGACATAAAAGAATGTTTATTTCCTCTTTTGTTTTGAGGTGGCCATTTGAATCACACAGAGGGTTTTAACAAGGCAAACTCTCCACAACACGTAAACAGAAAATCGCAGTGCAGTTAAAATCCTCCAAATTGCTGTAACCTAACACATTTAACACATGCTGAATTGTTAGATTTCTCTGAAAAGTGAAAGAACAAAAATTAAATAAATCACAGCACCTTTTTTTAAAGGGCAGCAGGTATTAGCATGAAATTTAAAATCACTGTTATTTTTTTAAAGAAAAGTCACATCTGCAATTAGCAGTGATTGAAAGCACAAAAATAGAAATGGTGTGCTGTACTTTGGTACTTAAAGGAGGGGGTAAATAACGCCCTCAGTGGGAAAAATTACCAGATACTGTAATATTTTAGAATTTTGAGCTTCAAGTTGGGTTTATTTTGGTTGCAGACTGACTGAATACTGTAATCAAAATAAACTTTTGCAAGAATCTAGTGAAAATTGAAGCGCTTTGGCCTTAACTGATGAAAATTCACACCGATTACATAAAATATGAATCCACTATGTTGTTGTTTAAATGGAATAATCTGACCTGATGAACACAGGCACACTCAATATGATGTCTTATTGATTTCTCACATATTAAATTCATTTCAGCCAATTGTTTTGAACTGTCAAAACTATAAGTCTGGTCCAGTGGCGACCCACCAGACACAGGCTTCATTTCCTGTGTGAGACACTGGAGACATAAATTCAGTCTAAAATATCATCAACTGTGAATGCAGCTTCAAGTTAAAGGGAAATCTCTCCTGTTTTAATAATTCACCATATTTCTGTGCTTTGGGAAAGTTCAGCCAGAGTTTGTGAAGTTTAAACAACTAAAAAAGTGACAGAAGAGAAATATTTCTTATTATAATTTGTGATAATTATGTTTGAGGTGAATTGTGTGAGAGTATAATACACTTTGTTCGTCACAAAAAAAAAAAAAAAANAAAAAAAAAAAAAAACCATGAAGTGTTGCAAAAAGACATTAAAAATGTACTGTAAACACTTGTGGACCATAAGAATAAGACAATTTTTAAAAATGACATACAGCATTTCAGTTTTGACAGACACATAAATAGCCTACTGCCTCATTGTTGCCATTGGGTGGGTNGTATTTGTGTCATGTATTTTACTTTCCAAACTCTGATCAGCCTAGCCAAAGGCAATATTCTGATTAAATATTTGCAAGGTTCAAAGTAACAATTTCTCCAATAACCCAATTTACGAGACTTAATTAAAAAAGATATTATGCATTCTGGTTCATATAACAAACTTCATATTGTTGACAAGCTCTGCTGGAAGCCCACACAGCTACAACACCAACAGGACTGGGTGGGCTGAGACATAAACACGTTCCGTTACAGGCCGGAACATGACTTTTTATTGCCACAAATCAGCACAGGACAAATCAAGTCATTGTAACTGATCATTTCTATTAAACCTCTGCACATATATTAGTCATTTAGAGAGCTTTCCCAGCAACCCCTGCTCCTTCTTCATCTAAAAAAATAAAAATAAAAAAATAATACACACAGAGGCACTACCAGAAACTGAAATCAATAAGTGTTAATTATGTTGTGCTTACTGCGACTGCACTCTTTATATGATTAGTAAATGATTATATTACTGTAATTACAATACTCATTAAACAGTGTTTACCTCACCGCGTCCTCTTTCTGCATGTAAATGTGCTCATTAACTGTAAAAACTGTAGGTGTGTGTCAATTTAAGTTCGCAACCTTGAGTCTTTCTGTATGTGTTTGTTGCATGTCTTTCTACATATACATCTGATTCTTCATCTCGAAGTTTTTCAGCAGTTAATTAGCAGATAATCAGCAAACCCCTCAGCAAACACAACAGGAACGTGAACTAGACAACCTTCACACTCTTTGATGATAAAGTTACAAGATGGAGACGTGTTATGTGTGTGTGTGAGATGATTCAGGGAAATATTCTAGATGAAGTGAACAAAATACATCCTGTATCTTCTGTATATTCAACCATATAAGTACAAACTCTAACTGTGGTAGAGTCACTTGTTTGTATCATGAGTTTTTTTTTTTTTTTTTCTCCCACAGGATCCAGGTACCATGAATCATTTTAGTTCAGGAAATATAGCATGATCTGTGAACCATTTTTGTTTTTAGTTACAACTCCCGGTTATGTGCTCTGAGATGGTTTAGAAACTGTCAGGAGAAGCTTGGAAGATCGAATATTGCTGATTGGTCACAAACAAGTTTACCCAGGTGAACAAGCAGCATTTAAAAACAAAAAATACAAAACAAAACAAAGAAAAAAAACCCCCTCACATTTATATTAATTTTGTTCATAGCGAAACAAGTGTTGTTGCTATTATTGGCACTCATAAGCCAAACATTAGTGAGGAAAAAAGTGTGTGGTAAAAACACCATCTGCCATACTCCAGTACTGTCCATTTGAGAGACGAAGTGTGATGTTGATGACATTAAGTCAACATCAAGGTTCCTGGCCCAGTCCAAGCTCTCTGACAAGAAGGAAAAACTCCCTAAAAAAACCTTATTTAAAAGGGGGGGGGGGGGNGGGGGGGGGGGTAAGAAACCTTGGAAGAGGCAATTCAGAAACAGTTTCCCTTCCCTTGAACGGCCAAGTGTGCAACAGTATATGAGGAAGCATATAGGGAAGGAGGAAAATACAAAAAAAAAAGAAAGAAAGAAAGAAAAAAAACCTATGAAAAACAATGAAACATTACAGGTAGATATAAAATAGAATTCCAGTCACATAAAATGAATGTCTGGAAGTGGGTGTATGAGAGGAGTGACCAGTGCTTGAAGTGGACAAAAAAAAAGGTGCCAGTACTCCCCTTATCCATGAGCTGGTCACCATTGGCTGGTCATCGGGTCAGATCAGGTTGGGTCGGGTCGGGAGATGAGAGAATGAGACTGTGATCAGGTCAGTCGGTCGGTCGGTTAGTCGGGGAGGTCATGTCCCAGAAAACGTCCCTTATTTTCAAAGCTGAATGTTGACAGGTATGCACTGAGCTCAAAGGGATTTTGTTTTATTTAATGTGTGGACCTTTGACTGTGATAATGAAATTTTATTGGCCCCCATCCTCATCAAAGTTGCCCATCCCTAGTATCAGTCCCCTGATTTAATTAGTCCGGTTGCAATCTTTGCTGTTGTTTTCCTCTGTGTTGTCTGCAGTAGAGTATGGAAGATTTATGAGAGGTTCCAGTACTCCCAAAAATGTTCCAGTACTCTGAAATGAAAATCACAGAGGTCCCGGTACTGCATTCCAGTGAGTACCGGCTCACTTCAAGCACTGAGAGCCACCATCTGAGGGGAGGAGCTGGCACATTTGAGGGGAGAAGCCAGGGCACACACAACAGACACCATCAGGCTAAGACATTAAACAAAAGCATGGTCCCTCAGGTTGAGAAATTGTCAGCAGAAAGTAAGTTGAGTGTCTGTATTGTGGAACTGATATGGCTGTATCAGTTGTAGATGTCACTTGAAATGTAATACAAATGGGAACAAGGAACACAAAACAATGTATGAAGCACGTCGCTGCTACTCCAAATAGTTCCAGGTAAATTAGTTCCTAATTTAGAACCAATTTTGGTGCAAAATCAGCTCTGATGATTAACTGCTACAGTATCATGGCTGAACTATGCAACATTGGTTTTCTGCTTTCGTTCAGTTTATTTGAGACCGCAGCCTTTCAAAATAACTGCGCAGAAACGTCTAAAACTCAGTCATCTTCTCACAGAACTGGGTTATCTTTTGTGATGAAAGTGAGAATATAATCTGAAAAAAAGTTGTGGGTATAAAGGGACAGATTCTAGCATCTGACATCTGGCTAATGCTTCTACACGCTTGGAAAGCTGAGTATCAAACTGAAATATGGACTGATGCTCAGCAATTTTCTAATATGTTCCTTAGTGGTATGAACATCAAAAAAGAAGAGTATAGACAAGTTAAAGTTAAAGGGGCTAAAATCAGACTTGAATTTTTTTTTTTTTTTTTNTTTTTTATTTAAACCTACCATATAAACCTCTAACTTGGCAGGATTCTATCACACAAAGTGTTGGAATCCTGTGTGAGCTGCTTGTGATTGCAAACACTCTTTTTTCGGCTCTATTACCTCAGTAGGATGAGGCTAAATGAACCGAACACAAAAATGCAACAAATTAATGTTGTGGCACTGAGTTCCACTGTGGTTCAGAGAACAGAAAGCATACATAACAATCCAGTCAAACACGAGAACACTGAGGTCGACTTATAATGCAGCCACACTACTGCAAAGCTCACTGATATCTGCAAAAAAAAAAAAAAAAAAAATTAAGAGATTACTCACTGTAGGATCACAAATTTTTGCATCGTATTATGTCTTCAGCACTGATAATGAAAAGGAGCACAGCTGTAGCTGAGTTAATTTGAATACATTGTCGCTAACAATGACCTGGGCTGTTTAAGACAGCTCTCCTCCAGCAAAGATAAAGGATAAATAATGTAAAATAATGTTAAATAATGCTACTGTCATCTCGAGTAAAAGGTCAGCAACTGAATTAGAAAGCTCCTCCTGAAAGATCAATGTGGGAGATTTGGGTGGTTCTTAAAATGCTTGAAGGATTATTGTTGTGAATAAATTTTTAAAAAAATCCAATGCAATGTTTGGTTTACCGCTTTAATCAAAACGTACCGGACCTGTAGTGAGTTGCAAAATGCTTGGAAACATCAAATTTATGCAAAGTAGAGGGAAGAAGTGAGGTCGTAAATGTTGCGACAAAGATAATAAATTATTGTGTTGTGGATTTTTTTGGCTCTTGATTTGTTGCAATGTTCTTTGCTGCCGCTGATGATGAAATAAATATCTTCGCTGTCACAGAGCTTTAAGTGAAAACTGTACCTGCATCTCTAAGATGTTAAAGATGCAATTTCCTCTGTCGCAGTGGACATTCAGCAATGATAAATCAGCTTCAGCAGCCAAGTATGAAGAGAGAAGGATGGAGACTCTCTCTCTCTCTCTCTGTCTCTCTCTCTCTCTCTCTCTCTCTCAGCCATTTGAACAATTACAGGAGATGGTGCATTTCCTCATTAAGCATGTGCACATGTACCTGCGTATTGCTTATGTGTAGCCCTGTATATAATCTTGTTTTCACAGTCACAAATCTATTATTTGAACTGCATCATTGTTCTTATTTCTGGAATAGCTTTCCAAATCCTGATTAATTTGTATTTTTAAAAATTAGTTAAAGCTGTCAAAATCAGTATATTTAGCTAAACCTACACTAAGTTTATCTTTCAAGAGAAGTTGTTGGAGGCTGGAAACAGAAAAGTTGTGAAATGATTCTTAAAAGCACAAACCGTCTTGTTCTTGTGAATGAAAAAGCAGCAAACAACTATTTGGAATGATGAGAGTTATTCCTCGCAAACCACATCTCTATTCTCTGCAAACTAAAGCATAAGATCAGCAGAGAAAACACAACGTGAACTGAAGTGGCATTTGTAAAGACGCCCATTTACTGTGTGAGACAGAAAAGAAGATAAACACAAGCATGGCAATTTCTTTTTCTTGCAATTCCTGGAGGACTGTTTATAGATGTCGACAAAAGCTCACAAATGCATAAACGATATGTCAGAATAACAGAAGAGCAGGATTAAGGCCAAAGTGGAAGCTGCACTGAAGCAATTTTGGAGATTGCAGTGTAAACAGCACTGGAGATTTTAGCATGCACTCTGGTATTTGTTAAGTGTGTTCAAGAGAAACCCAATGACTTTCATATGTCAGAGCCACACATGCATCAAAATCACAGGCGGCAACAGTATGAACTAAAATGCAAAAAAAAAAGAAAGAAAGAAAGAAAGAAAGAAAGAAAGAAAGAAAGAAAGAAAGAAAACGAAAAGAGCATTTGGAATGAGGAATGACGGAGATTAGTGCTGACAGTACATTCAGAAGGTATTTAGACCACTTCATTTTTTTTCTTCAATTTCATATATTACAGCCATGCTGAAAAAAAGATCAAATTCAACTTTTTCCTCATCAGTGCACAACATAATAGTCCATTCTGACAAAGCAAAAACATCTGTCACATCTGTGTAAGTAAAAGACTAAAGTAATTAAGTTCAGTTGTGTCATATTTCCATTGAACAGATGTTTCCATAACTTGATTCAAGGAGACATATTCTGCTTTTTGTTATTTTCCCTCATTTTATTGTGTAATATAAGGATGTAATGTAAGGATGGTTGAGCTGAACATTGTTGGAGTTGGAAAACTTGAGGTTCACACTGAAAGATACACACCCAGTATAACAGTCCAACAGGTCTTGAACTGCCCCGCCAGCCTAATTTATGATAGGTCCTTTTAATTCTGTAACATGTTGACATCATCATGTAACGCGTGAATTTACATGCCTCTGCACCTGGTTGGACATGCCCACAATGTACGAGGCTGACGAGCAACTGTTTGGCCAGATCTATATCTCACAGTATGTGGGTGTTGCCAACTTATGCCCTGGCATAACTGGCCAATCAGAGCAGAGTAGAATTTCTGGGAGGGGCATTTATGACTCAGTAAACAAAAATGGCCTATTTCACTTAGTGTACACAGTGGTGCTGCAACAAGAAAGACTAGAGGTTTTCCTGCATGTTAAAGCATTGCACAAATTTTAAATACACCCCAAAATGATTATAAGAGCACAGAAATATGTCCCCTTTAAAATCCATTTGTAGTAAAATTGTGGAAAAATTAAATGAGCATGGCTGCACCATAACAAAAGAAGTAATTTTGTTTTCCTGAAATAAAGAAAATACTATTTTCATATCATTATGTTTCTGTATATCCTTAATTCATGAATTAAGTTAATTATAGTTATTTCAAGAAATTAAAGGGTCTCACAACTTCTCTTGATTGCAGATCACATTCTTTATTAATGTGAGTATACAGGAAATACAGATATGGATGGATCCATACAGCCTCAAGTTATCTGAACTTGAGCTCTGCCTATTATACTGTGGCTGATCATGCCATAAATACGTCAGAATGGGCCCTGATGCCTTATCTTAAGGAGCCTAGCAGACACCCTTAATCTTAGGATGACCTGAAACATCTGAGCCTCTTCAAGGATTGTTTACAGAAGGCACACATTATTCCAGGTCATTAACACTGTGACATTGGCTCCCTTCTGGAAATAATGTAGACACAGGAGAATACAGATGAATATAGGAATGTAAGAATGTAAAAATATAAGGATTAACACACTTGAATATAAATGAACAGCTTGAGTATATGAAAATAATATGCAGTACATTCACTTTAATTCTTACATTCATTTATTTTTCATTATTTCCTTCCTTCCATCTGTCCTTCCTTCTTTCATACTTTGTTCCTTGTTTCTTCCATCTTTCCTTCCTTTCTATCTTCAACCATTTGGACTTATAATCTAACTTATCATCTGTGGCTTTTTTTTTTCAACCTGAGTAATTGATGAATGGAGTTTACATCAATTTCAACAATATCATGTAACTCCATAACTTACATCTTGCTTTTCCTACATAATCCGATTTCCATGCGGAAGCTGAACCTTCTGGGTCATGAGTCAATGAATCCTGGCCACAGATAGAACAGGAAAAATGCAGGAAGTGATTTACTGGCTGCGTGTCTGTCTCCACTGCCTTCATTTAGATATAAATCTCTGTCATTCCCTCACTGAAGTCACTTAGCCATTTCCCAGCATGCATCAAATCCCCTGGTGCCTCATTTTAAAACCCAATTTCCGATTGTTTACCGACGCATCAGTGCCACTCACCATCAAAGTCTGCGCCATGAACTCAAAACCAATTTCTTTAGAAATCCATCTCACTTTAATAACGCACAAACACAAAAATAATGTGACTGGGTCAAAGTGGAAATATATGACGGAATATAAAATGATAAAAAAAAGAGGGGAAAAAAACCAATAAAATCTCATGCTGCTGAAGTTACCATAGTGATGGACAGCTACAGAAAGCATTTGGCAGAAGGTGTGGCGAGAGAGGTTGAGGTGTTTATGATGGTGAACTACACATACGCTGCAGCCTGCTGAACCTCACAGATGTCCATTACATCCAAAATGTGTCAATTACCCAACAATGGAGAGGATCTTTGCTGTGTCTTAGGCCTAGTCCACACTAATATGGATATTTTGTTAAACAGATATTTTCCCCCACAGTTTTCAAAAAAAAAAAAG
>VXCM01005825.1:0-36828 GCA_014773175.1 Lucifuga dentata
CCCTAACCTGCTGCACGTCCTTCCCATCTCTATTTCTCTGCCTCGCCAACCTGTATAAATCAGTCAGAAAAATTATCTTAATTTGATGTTATAAAATCCATTAATTCTAAAATTGCCTGTCTACATTCGTATATATCCAGTTTCCAAACCACAAATCTAATACAGACCTCCATTATTCCAGTATTATTCCATTTATATCAATGTGTTTAGGAATTATACATTACTGGAAGATTTCTTGGCTCTCCTTATGGCATAAATATCAGTTTCACATCAGTTCAGTTAAAAATGCCAATGACCTGACAGTCTTATCAGAAAATGAATGAGTTTTGACTGAATCCTGGAGGCACACATTATGACATTTAATGTTACTGAGAGTTCATTGTTAATTGGTTGTCTGATTGTTAGCAGAATATCTCGAAAAGGAATAAATCAATTTAGGTACAATTTGAGGGATTTTGGAGGTGATCCAGATCATATTCTGGATCTAGGATCCAGAAGAAAAATTTAGCCTGTAAAAAGTTAAATTTTCTAAACTTTACAGGCTAAGTTCAGCTAAATTCCTCCACCAGGAGGAATGCTCTCTGAGTCCCTTCTTGTTATATGTTGTGTACTATTTGTTTCATGGATGTACTGTACAGTAGATTTTGTTGCCTTTGCAACTTCAATCACAACAAAACACTTTTAGCATCTATCATTTCAAAACAAAAAATGTGTATGTGTGCATGTGTGCACTTCAAGGGAGTATTTTCCAGTGTTGCTAGGAGAAATTACATCCATGTCCTTTTGCTTGGTGTGGTGTCTGTCATTTATTTTATGTCAGTGTTGAGTGTCAAAGTGTGTAGAAATAAACAAAAATATAAAAACATCAAATTTAAAGCAGCAAAACACGATAATGTAAGAATCAGTCTCTGGGTGTTTAGCATAATTGTAACATATGTAAATAGTGCCACAGAAGGAAATTTTCATATTAGGCTATATAGCCACAACAAATTGGCATTTTCTGAATAAATAAAAAATATATTTATGTAGTTCATAATTTGAATGTTCTACATGAATTACATAAATGGGAAGCATATATGGCTATAGGAAAATCATGTGAAAAATTGAGTTTCATAGTAAAAAAAAAAAAAAAAAAAAAAATCCTCAAGTATAATTATGTCCATTCCTGCCTGAGGGTGCTGTTGATCTAAATTTAAATAGAAGTAATCCTCCTTTGCTTCCTCATGCTGCCTGCTTTGGCCACATATGGCAAATTGTCATCAGCAGAGGCTACTTTACAGCCAACAATCATAACCACATGAGACTCTATTATGCTGCCTAACAGAGCAGAATGATACAGAGAACTCAGGGCAGATGGAGGGAGAAACAGAGGAAACAGGAGGGAGAGAAAGATGACAGGATAACAAGAAGGTATAGTTACAGTATGGAAAGGTATGTACAGAAGAGAGAGAGAGAGAGAGAGAGAGAGAGAGAGAGAGAGTAATAATAATGCATGGGTAGCTGTTAAATTTGCTCCACCTCGCTGGGCTTCTAATTTCAGCTGCCAGTCAAGTGGAAAAATTAAGAGCTTCAAGCTGATTGGCTGAGCTGTGTCCCAGTCTGCCAATCAGAAGCAGGGGGAGGGTTTGTTTGCCCCCCGCGCGCTCCACGAGGGCACAGAACGACCCCAGAGCTCAGGGTATGAACATCCGCCACCGCTACGTCTGCCTCATCNACGAGGGCACAGAACGACCCCAGAGCTCAGGGTATGAACATCCGCCACCGCTACGTCTGCCTCATCTACTGTAACCTCATTTAACCCGTTTTACTTTGTGTGGTGCTAATATTCCGTGTTTTTTTCTCCTCCTGATGGAATTTAACAGAACAGCGTGACTTTTTTTTTTTGTTTGTTTGTTTGTTTGTTTTTTGGGTCACACGTTCCTCTTCCTGTTGATATGTTTGCTGATTAACAGCTGGAGTAGGAGCTGACCGCGGTGCTGAACGGTCAAGAGTCGGACTTTTCAGACATGAAGAGGAATAAATTCGCTTTAGCGGCCTTTTTACTGGCCTTTAAACTCATACTAACGCTAAGGTAAGCATGCTTTTATGCCTGTTAACCTCCCGAACTAGCCATTTATAAATATGCTAAATAATAAAGTAAATAAAAAGACTGTCAAATTAAATTATTTTAAACGGACATAAATTAAGAGTAGGCGAATAGCAGCCTTAGAAACAAAACAAAATCTTTTGTACACCTGACAAAATCTGAAGTGCTCATTTCTTAAAGTTACATAGAAATTTAAAAGGCATATCTGTGATTTTGCATGTTTGAGCCCAGTAAATACTACACATTGCATTACTACCAACCATTTTCAAAACATAAAACTGTATTTAATTTTTTGTATGATTTTATCAAATCCCCTAATCTTTCAGAATCAAATGTGGTGATACACCCAACTTATAATGTTTTTCCTGCTTACACTTACACACGGTTGTATGTAGCCCTGCTAACTTTTTTTTGGGGGGGGTNGGGGGGGGTGGAGGGGGGAATTAATGGACAGCTTGTTCGCTGTAATGAATTACCTATCTCAAACAAGTTTCAAGTCTCTACAAGTTGATTTTAATAGCGTTCTGGAGTTAAATGAAACCAATGGCAGTCTGGAAGGTAATAAAAAAATCTCTAAATTTACTGCTCCAGTAGTATGCTTTGGAAAACGGTTGGTAGTAATGTAATGTATATAAGTTGTATATATTGGGCTCAAACATGCAAAATCACTGGTATGGTCCTTTAATGGTTTGCTGTACAAATAGTGTGGCTGTTCTGTGACAATTCTATTCATAACAATAAACCAACAAGGGCTCTTATTGTAGCTGTTCATATATACTCTTAATTATTAGCACATAGATAGATAGATAGATAGATAGATAGATAGATAGATAGATAGATAGATAGATAATTTTTACTTGTCTCTATACAAATCTGCCAGGTAGCTGTCATGTCATTCCATACATATCACAACATCTCTCTCTCTCTCTCTCTCTCTCTCTCTCTCTCTCTCTCTCTCTCTTCTCTCGCACACATATGATATCCTTTATGATATGTACTTGCATGCACGCATGCAAGTACATATCATAAAGGATAAATTGGAATTATCTTAATGATGTGCATGTTTACTGATTCCAAAGTATATGTAATTGAAATGTTTGAAACCATTGTGTGTTTTTTTTTTTTAATTTGATTCATTCAATCTTTTCCTAACTAAAAAAAAAAAAAAAGCTGATCCAGTAGCTGGCTGCTACAAGTTTGTAATCACAGACTCACGTGTGATTAACTTTACAATTAAAACATTTGCTACAACCATTTGTTTCTTATTTTCTCATAATGGTCTTTCAAAACCACGTTAACAGCAATTAATAAGCATTTAAAATCTAAAATCATCATTAAAGCATTCACCTTATCTCATTCTGATCATCTCCATGGTGCCATTTACACCTAAAAGCAGTAAGACCAAGTGTGTATTTGAATTTTGCATTTGTTATGCACATTGAAAGTACTGCAGAGTTTGTTTTATCCTGGTGAGATTTTCTCCTTGTGACCCCAGTCGCAGCTACAGAGTTCCAAGTGGTTGCTTTTATTTCCTAGTAACATTAAAATACTTCCTGCTCTTTGACATCAACACTCTTACCTCCCTCAGCTGTTCTTCCTTTATTAACTGTGTGACTCACTGTGTGAACACAGGCTTTACTAATTTAATTTTGGACTCTCTAAAAGTCAAATAAGTCTGGTTTCCTTAAAAATGATGGAAGCTTTAGCATTAAAAGCAGCAGGGGAAAAAAACAGTGATGGTAAATCTTCTTAGAAGGTCATGGATGGATTCAAAGACAAAATTTAACAGGCTTATACTCTGTTTATTATTCAGCAGGAGCTTCAGCTTGAAATTCATGTATGAAAGTGAAAGTCTCTGGTTACGAGTGCAGAGAGGCATTATTTCTGCTCACTGGTCATGTTTCAGTTTTAACCTCTTTGTGTATGCGTTTGTGTGTGTGTGTCTGCAGTGTGTTCAGCATGAGTGAAGATCTAGAGATTTATGTAACAGCTGCTTTCAAGCTTCTTCTTCACTTGTGTCTAAGCTTACATACATACATACATACATACTTAAAGAGCTGCCATCTACTACTGTGTGGGTTGAATAAGGCGCTAGGGTTCAGCTGTACTCATCCATGGCACCAAAGGGTAAAAGCTTCCTCTTTGTGTCTGGAGTTATATGTGACATTTACTGACCCATGGCCATTGTGACCCAAAAGTGGTAATTAGGAGGTAAAGGCAAGCTGAGTTTCCTCTACATTTCCCGAGGTTCTCATATGCTAGATGCTTTGATGGCATTGTCATGTGGCATTATTGAAAGTGGTGAAGCATGTCATATATGATGCACTTATCTCAAGTGTGTTTCAAGTCTCTACAAGTTGATTTTAATGATGTGCTGAACTGAACTAAAACCAATGGCAGTCTGGGCAGTACAAAAAAATAAAATAAAATAAAATATACCGCTACAGTAGCATGTTTTGGGAAATATTTGTCAGTAACATAACATGTATGTGGATTGTGTATTGGGCTCAAACATGCACAATTGCTGGTATGATCCTTTAATGTCACTAATTTCATTATATCTCATTATATCTCATTATATATCTATCAGGGATACCTGAACCAGAATCAATACATTTTCAGAAGAAAATTGATTTGTGCCTTCTCATGACTCCATTAATTAGTCAATTTTCAAAGTTTCACCTAAAATGTTGCTATGTGGTTGTTAGGTGGGTCCCACTGTCCTTCAGGGTGGTTGCTAAGGTGGTTACTATAATAAATATGATTACTATAGTGTTCTGGATATTCACTAGGGTCTGGTGTATGTTGGTATAGCAACTGTATAGTGGTATTTGTTGTGTTTTGTACAGTGTTACAGTAGTTGCTATTAGGTAGTTGTTCAGGGTGATTGCTTGGGTGTTGCTAGGTGGTTGCTGTTAAAGAAGTGTTTCATTCACTCATTCCAATGGGTGGACTCCCATTATTCTTAATGGAAAGCATAAGCATGTTTATCGGGGAATTTCATCAAAAAAAAAAAAAAAAAAAAGTATAATGTTCTTATCCTCGATGATTTTCTTGGTAAGACGTATAAGCAACAATAATAACTGAGAACATTTCATTGTAACATTTATAAGAAAATACCCTGTAGAAAGCTCTGAAAAGCTCCAAGATTGAGAAAAAAAAAAGATTTAATTTCTGCATAATGCAGTACACATATTCCCACACACAGAGACACGTCCCTCTTTAATGTTTTAGTATTTTCCGCCTCTGTCCATTACAAGGCAAGTCTCTGGCCTCATTTTCACATTCTCCACTGTAATGATGGTGATAAACAAGTTTAGTTTTCAGTGGAATGTAATGAAATATTTATATATAGGGGAACATTTATGGAAGAAATGTCATTTCAGAGCTCTTCCTCCTAGATAACAATGTGGGTAATGAGTCCATATTGCACTTAAAAGTTTGTGTAAACATTTCTCCTTGGATAGGTTTTAAATAATGTTCCTAAAAAAAAGAAAAAAAGAAAAAAAACTTCCATTTTCTACTACTTGCCACAATGTTTACAGTACATCATTAAGGTTTATATCAGGCTAAAAATGGTGTGACAAAAAGTAGAAAAGAAGGTTTGTATGCACAACACTAGTCCAAAGGCTCAAAATTGTCTTATTTTAAGTAGGAAAGGAGAAACATTTTGGGCCAGAGGCTTTAATCTGTCAGTTCTTGCAGTCTAGGGTTATCTGGATTACACACTCACCTTTCCACAGCGGCAGACACTTACTGTAGTAATTCAGCCACCCAGTTATAGTAATACAAACTATAAACAGAGAGAACAAAATATCAACATCTGCATCCACTGTTGCATCAGAAAAAGTCAATTTTAAGCTACTTTGTTACAAATACAAATAAGCTGTCAGTTCATGTCTAACCTCAAAAAACTACACAAGAAGTAAATGATTAAATCACAGACAAACATCAGAAAATACAGACTACCCATGGCATTGTGAAAGCTAAATTAATAATGGAAAAAAATCAAAAATCAAAAATAATAAGACATATGTATCATGCTGTTTGCAGCACAGCAAGTTATTCATTAGGAATGACAGCAACATTTCAAGGACTCGAGAACTTTGTTCGCACCAAGGAACCAGAACCAATTCTGGTACCTGAACTATAGTTCTTTAACAGTTCTTTAGTTCCTGCTGCAAGGTACATACTCTCTGATGGTTCAAGAAGTGCTGAATGGAGCTCTGAAGACCAAATATCACACTTGGTCAGGCGCAAACTTCCCTCAGCCCATTCTTTCACCTTGCTGACCTGGAATTTGTAGCTTGGTCTCATCATCGAGTTCTGTAATTTTTACAAAAAGGCTTCTTTGCCTTTGAGCTCTTCTCTTGCTGGTGTTGGCTTTTTTTTTTTCTGAAGTTTTAAATTTTTGCTGACAGATCCCTCTGCCTTTTCTCAAACTTCAGGATTTTCCCAAAATCGCACAACAAAAAACAAAGAAAACAATCTCCTTGATTCCCTCAATTGCCTGTTTTTGCTGTGTTTGATGATGAAATGTTGTCTCTTATGGATATGATGTGTCTGTGGCGCTGTGGACATCAATATCTCTAATTTACATAATCTTCATGGTTGAAGTGTGGTGAGAATACAAGCATGAAGGAACCACATACTTATTACTTTTGATAGTGTGAGCTCAAGTATAATTCCTAATTTATCGCTAATTTTTTCTAAAAGCACCTTATAATCTACTGTATGTAAAAGTTGCTCAGAAGTGAGTGATATTCTATATTTTTAGAGAAACACTAAAGGTTGAAACCAGTGGAGCTCAGCACGAATCCAAACATTTTCTTTGACTATCTAGTTTCTGTGACTTCCTCTGTGTCCTCGTGTCCTATCTTCAGCAAACTGATTATGAGTCACGTCTCTGAAATGTCGTCTCCCTGATGATGTTATTTCCCAGCTACAAGTGGCTGATTTATGGTAACTGTTGCTTTTTTTTTTTTTTTTTTTTTTAATGCATGAGCGAGTTTTCTGACATAGATGTCTCAGGACAGGAACACATCAATATAGAACATTAAAAACTCACCTGAACCATTGTATCTCAATCTCTGCAGAGTTACTTACAAGGACAATCCTCTGTATGAAAGCTTTAATATTTAACCTCTAAATTCCAAGATTTCCAATTGTTTGCATTATTTAAACCTGTTTATCAGGATAATGTAGTTTTGTAATTCTCAAAATAACTTGATGGCTCCTCAACATGTGGCAACATGTGGCTAAGAGTTGTGGCCATGCTTCTGATTACAAGTGTTCTCAAAGAAGCATCTCCTCCTCCTCCTCCTCCTCCTCCTCCTTCTTCTTCTTCTTCTTCTTCTTCTTCTTCTTCTTCTTCTCCTCCTTCTTCTTCTTCTTCTTCTTCTTCTTCTTCTTCTTCTTCTCTGTCAAACTATTGGCAGTTGGCAAACAGCTATTTGGTGCATTATGCCACCATCTGGACTGGAGTGTGGATCAGTAGACTGCAGGGAGAAGAGAAGAATAAAAATAAATAAATAAAATAAGAAGCATGTCAAACATTCACTTCCTGTAAAGAGTATCCACCAATCACAGCTTAGGGTGGCAGTAACAGGAAAAGGAAGTGGTGAATTTGTTGAGTGTTTTCCAGAAGGATTAACTTTTGTGATTGTTAAGTTAAAAGGTGGACTCACGTCTCGTGGCAACTGCATGAAGTCTGTGACTAAATCAAAGCTTCTGTCTGAGGAAGGCATCAGGCAGTTATTCAGGTAGCTCATGCTCACTTCATTCTTTTTTTAACAAACTTTATTTACAACAAAAATGCAACAGGTAACACATACTGGTCCAGGTGGCTGAGAACTGTCATCAGCATGAACTAATAAGAGTCAATCAAAATTCTTCAACTATCTGAAACGTCACACTGGAGTCCTGAAGAAGTTTTAATGTAAAAATATAAAATACATTTGTAATCTCCATTAATGAAAGTGGGAGTAGTGTGTGTGTGTGTGTGTGTGTACAAGTGTTTCACTGTCCATGTTGTAACCACACATAAAAGAATACTTCCCATGAAATATGACCAAATGAATCCTTGTTACTCCTGAAGTTAACATGAGACTGTAGAGCAGAGTACTGCCGTGTGTATCAGGTGGTGTGTGTGTGGTGGCGGCAGCGGGGGTTAGTCTCAACACTAAGTGAACATTTGGCTGAGGGCAGTAGTCGACCCCGTCCCTGTCACAGCACTGGTTTCTCTAATGCCAAAAACACCCCAGGGGTTTTGGGGAAGCATAGTGTTTTTGAAGCTAATTACTCTGAACAAGTACTACATTTACAAATAAACTACACAGGCTATAAAGCAGTAGATGGGAAATTAGCAAAGAAAGAGGTTGAAGCCTTATTACATGAAATTTGGGTCAAAACACATCTACAATATTTAGATGGAAACATAAGGGCTTCCTCTGGACGCCACTCTTGTTGGTTTTCATGTGTTACATTGTATGTTACAGGATTGGACAGGAAAGGACATTCCAAAATTATCCGCACTTTGTTTCAAGCCCTAGAAATCAAACAACAGCTATATACTCAAATACAAGTTGGCTGCAGGTTCACAGTTTGTCACATTGTTCTCCTAATTCGTGTTGCATTTTGTTAAGGGTGTGACGGGTGGGGTTTGGACCCAAATGCAGCACACAGTACAACTCTGACAAGTAAAGTTCTTTATTAGAGCTCTCAGTCCAACACAGAGGCAGGCAGAAAAACTGGCAGGACAAAGTGCCTACACTAACACAGTCAAACAGTCCAAACGCAGAGACTGGAATCGGAGTCGGGGACAGAAGGCAGAAGTGATAACCAGGGGGGCGACGAGCAGAATAGTCCAAGACAGGCCGAGTCGGTAACAGAATGTCAGTCCACAAACAAACGCTGGAGAGTCTTGCATCGAGGATGGCAAAGAACAATCTGGCAAAGGGTGAGTGTGAGACTGGGGTTTAAATCCATGCTTGATTGGTACCAATTGGCGACAGCGTCCGAACCTGAAATGAATCAGGCTGATGAACGGAGGTGAGGAACAGAAGACCAGGCGGGCAGAAATGGCAGGTGAGTAGCTGAGGACCAGGCATGCAGAAATGGCAGGTGAGTGGCTGACCAGACATGCAGAAATGTGACAAAGGGATATGCATACGACTCATTGTTTTGGGTTTTGAATGAATTGCACATTCATCCCACTCACCCCTTACTCAGAAGAATTATTCACTTTCCTGCTGTGACAAGAAGACAGTTAACACTAAATAAGGTTCATGTTGCAGCTAGGACAACCAGAATATCTTTTCACTGATAGAAAATAAAAAATTGGAGGAAAAAAAAAAATGCAAACAAGTTGCTAAAGATAATGGTTGTATGCTCTGTGTGAGTGTGTATGCATTCCACATACATGAACTAATCCTTTTCCCAGTGTTTAACCAAGCCAGAGAGCCAGCTGAGCATCCAAACAATACAGGAAATGCACACGCTCCCTTTGTCGCATTTTCTGACTGGTTTTTCTCAGCCTTCACAAATCTGTTTTTCACACAGTTCCACTTCTTTCTGCACACATTTTCATCTCTCTGCTGTCTGGGTGAATTTCACTTTTTTTTTTTTTTTTNTTTTTTTTTTTTTTTGCTATGCTAGCGTGTGTAGGCATAGAGGTTTGTCACTGCAGACAGATGCTGACGTGAGCAACCAGAGACATTTGTGTCACATTTAATTTGGCCTTAATAGAAAGTTCTGTGTGAAAGAAGATGATGGGATGAGTATTTTTGCAGACAGCACAGGGCACTAATGCACGTTATGTGATGTAGATGGCAAGAGAATGAACAGAATCGATTTTAAAAATGATCAAATTTGCTTTGTTTTATGAAGATTTGTCTTGTGAATTTACTGCACAATGCTAAAGTTTGAGGAGCTAAGCCTGTCTCTAAACTGAGATTATTTTTATTTTTAAATCGTTATGTTAATATGGATAATTTAGTGCCAGATTTCCTCAAAGGAAATAAAAAAATATGTACTCTTAAACTAGAGCCTTTCCTCTGAAAATACTATTTTTATTATTTCCATCTGCATTTGTCTATTCTTGATTTTTAAATCAGATTTTCACCGATCTTAAATTATTTTAAAAACTGCACCACTACACAGTAACGACGTGATGACAATGTGAGACCCTCTGAGACCATTTGATATTGTATTTCAGTTTGAATCAACTCTATCAGCAGAAAATCAGATTTTCATGCTCTTCTCCTCTGTTTATAAAGAAACACATGCAGCTGGTCATCATTGGCCCCATCTGTACCTTCCATTAATACACAATCTCCAGATACATTATATTGATAATGAAAAACATGCTTGCAGAATGCTTTATGATCCAAATGCTACTGACCTGCCAGACCATGTATGTGGTTGCATTGTCGTATCTCTGTCAAGTAACCAGGTGTAAATGTAATACATACAGCGGCGACACAATTTTAAGAAACATCTGCCCACAAGTCGAAAATGTCAGCCTGCCTTGTCTTCCGGCTCCGTTCACTCTCATTCATAAAGTTATTTTGCAGCGGCAACCTGCTGTTAATGGGTACCTACTAAATCGCAAAGAGTGGGCAAAAAAGTTATGACTCATTTTATAAATGGATCAGAATCGTCCATGGAGCCATGATAAAGGATGGGCTTAAATAGCATAATGGCCCACTTTCTGAGATCTGATCAAAGTATCCTGATAATGAGAATGCACGTTAATACAAGGTGTAAATGCACGTTCCCTCATCAGATTTCATCCAAATAACATATCCAGATGCTGAGATCACATTTGAATGGAAGGTTTGATTGCGTCTCCATTTGGTGAAGGCTCTTCTAACATCAACCTCTCCAGTTACAGGGTCCACAAGGGGATGAAAGATGGATGGAAGGTGTAAAAGGGTAAAAGGTGTAAAAGGGTGTCTCTGCAGGATGGGACAGTCAGCAGCAGCATCTCTGAGGACAGCAGCACTGGGGTTGTCTGCTCCTACTTTGTGTGCACTAATGCACTTCTGACTTCTTTTTAAAGTGTTTTCTTTATTTCTTCCAGTGTGTTGAGCTCAGGATATGACCTATGGCTTCACCGAGCCGCTGCCAATCTTTCCTTTTTGTAGGAAATGTCACTGCTCAGGCCTCCAGACAACCTGCTACCTTCACTCTCTACTGCTTTCCTCTCCCTTTCCTCTTTTCATCTGTGACAGACAATGAAATTACTCTTCTTATTACAGGTCTTTCTGTCTGTGACATTTCACTGAAACATTTCTCCTGAGCTGCAGCACAAAGTGTGTAGGGATGGAAGCCTTATAATGTGTGAAATTACCTAAAGGAGTAAATGACTGAACAAGAACATTTCTACAGCCGTTAATCGGTTAATTATTGGCATTTCTCAAATCATCAATGGGTAAATAAAAATTGACACTCTTTTTCACTGTTACACAACACCTTCTGGTGGCTTTGCCTCGCCTGTTAGCTCTTGCTTGTTACCCGTTTCTTTCCTATCTCCAGGGACTTGGATGAGCTAATACACCTGTGCTAATCATGACAGGAGTCTTTAAAGAGGGAAGGAGATTATTAGTCAGCACAAACCTTTGTTTGTTTTCTTTACTTGGTTTGGTTAGAGTTGGAGGTTGCTGGTAGCACTATTTTCAGATTTTTGTTTGGTTATGTTATGATTTGGTAAGTTGGGTGTTGGCCCATGGTTTAATTCACTTACAGCCTCCCTATCCGTTTGAGTTTAACTGCTCCAACTCCTATTTGGATTTTTGTACATCTGAGTTTGCCATTTAATAAATGATGTTGGTTTACAGTTTCTTGTGATGGCCTTCATATGTTGGGATCTCTCTCTTTCTGAGCCATTTATTGTCATTGCAAGAGGCCATAACATCCATACTGATGCAACTGCTGCTCTGATTTATGAAGAGAAATGTGTACAATTCTTCATATATATGTATCTGTAAGGAAAAACTTGATGTGGGAAAATATGAAAAGATGTGTACACATTTAAGTGGGAATTCTGTGCACAGAAGGGTTGATTGATAAGTTGTAAGGCTTAAGGAAATGAACAATTATTGTAATGTTTTTGTGGAAGTTGTTGCACATCAGCTGCATTCATTTGAGCTCAGTGATCTGGTTCCTGGATCACACTTGGCCAGTGTGCAGTAATTACACCTGCTAGCATTTCATAATTGTAGCTTTAAAGTAGTTCTGCACTCATATGACCCAAAATGACCCTTCAGATTTTCAGCTCTTCACATATATGGAAAAGTCTTTATCTGGACCCCGTCTGACATCATGTCAGCTCTGGGGGATTTTATGGACAGCCAAAGAACATTGGCTAAAAATTTTGTAGCCCAAAAAGACTTAAACAAAACTGGTTAAAACTGTGAAAGCCTGTTACATAATGTTGGGATGAAGTGAGATCTCACTATGACCAGATGCTAAAGGCCTCTTCTCTCTGTCTCTTCATATTGCCTTCATGGGGATGTTTTGTTGCATAATCAGAGTGCCTGTTATAAATAATTCTGTCAGCGCTTCACACCAAATAACCAACAAAAGTTGGGCTTTAGAGGATTTTGGTGACAGGTGATATGATATGTTGGGCTTTAGAGGATTTTGGTGACAGGTGATATGTGATATAGGTATATAAGAGAAATCATGTTTGTTGCTTGTTGAACAGTTCATTAAGCATATAGGTAACATTCTTAGGTATGGCAAATAAAACGTTTGTGAAAACCTGGATATCCCATACAGCATCATGGCTGCACAGCCTCTGCAATGCCCAGTTATAAAGTGCTGGATCTACATAATTTTTGTTTGTGGTGATTTTTGGGGGGCTTTATTTGCTGTTTAACTATCGCAGGTGTGCAGTCCAGTCCCAAATAAGAGAGCAATGCTCACTGTAAATACTGTACTGTGATAATGTGTCAAAATACAGTTCAGTTAGTGTGTTACTGCAGGAAAAGCTATCAGTGGATTAAGATTAAACAAACTGGATTTAATCTTTGGACTATGTGGTTTTAAATGAGACCTCGTGCGTCTGTGTTTTGACCCACAGCAGCCCTTTAACCATGGCTATGTACAATAGCAAGTTAAGCTGCATGTACTGCACTGCTGTAGATCAACATGTCAGAAGAGCTAATTAATCCAGCAATCTTTGTCAAGCTGAATACAAAATAGCAACATTATGAGAGAAAATAAGGAAAACTGGTGGTCTAGTTGTTTTATCCACTTGGACAGATGACTTTGGATTTGTCTCACAACAAGATCTTTCACATTTTTATTTACTAATTCAAACTGTTAGATCACTATACAGTGTACTGTATATATGGACCTATTTTCCTGCCATTAATCAAGACCATCATTGATCTTTTTAAGAGCATTATTTCCCAGATTCACATGTTAATTTTCCAGTAGTCTCCATGAAAACCTGCTCTCACAGTCACATGTACTCTGCTCACACACAGATTTGCTACACTCTCTAAACTTTATTCACAGACTCAATTTTGGATTTTTGGCAGGGTTGTAGCACAGAAAATTTTGAGCATGAGGACAGAAGTCCAGGCAAAGAAATGAGAGAGAGCAACATTTAAACTTTTGAGCGCATAGAATCAATGTGAATCCAAGAAGAGCAGCTTAATCGGGAGCAGAGAAAATGTATGCCAGCAAGAGTATATTTGAGTCTGTGCATTAAATATAGAGCAACAGCAGAGCAAATCTATGCATAAGGAAAAATATATTTGAGTGTGAGAGCAGCATTTCGGTGGAGGGCTTTGGAAAATTAGCATGTGAAGCTGGGATATCACGCTCTCAAATTGATGAATGATGTTCTTGATTAATGTCAGGAAAATAACTCCATGGTGGAAAGGTTTCGGAACGGTTTGTAACTGTTCAGATGCAATTCGATCTTTCTGTGAGAGAAATAAAATCATAACACTAAACTGGAAAACCAAAAATGGATTATGAAATTCTGAACAACCAACCGGGAATTTCAAGTATTTGAGGAAAGCTGAAAATATGTTTGGGTAATAGTAATGATGAATAATTGTAATGATTTGAATATTGATAGATGCAAGAGTGATCTCTCTCTCTCTCTGTCACTCTCTCTCTCTCTCTCTCTCTCTCTCTGAAACACCTATACAGGAACACAGTTACTTCTTTCCTCACAGACAGTATAAATTTAATATTTAAATCAACTAGCGGATCCCACGATCCATTAAAGAAATTGTTTAAATTTGCATGCTTATCTTGTACACACCCACATACCAGAGAGTAGTTTGGCAAATGAATGTTCATGAAATAAAAATTGTGTTCCCTATTTTTTGACAACACTTCTGGGAATTTTAATGCAATTGCTCTCGCTCGCTGCAGGCATGCACACTGCTTCACTTCAATGCACCACCCAGAAATCACTAGTGCCTTTGCTAATCTTGCAGGTAGTAAAAACAATCCTAAACCATCACTACTCATTGCAGTAGTAATGATCATACTGTTAATAGTAGTTGCAATCAGAAAAATACAGAAAAGGAAAAACAGGCTATTCGACTCTCCCATTTAAATGTCTGAACATTGGAGACAGTAGCTCTAGATTAAAAGTTCATACATTATTGATAAGGAGTGGCTGTTGTGTCGTTTCTCTCTACATCACTTTCTGTTATTCTCTCCTTTTTAAAGAGGAGAGGAGGAGCAGAGGAGAAAGCGCTACAGTAACATAAGCAGTGCACTAAATGTTAAGCTACAGTTTTGTGACTCCAACAATCTAAAGAACTGAAGCAGGCAGAGAGAGAAATTAAAAGATTGGGACATTAAATCATTAAGTATAACTCAGGAGAACATGAAGGTGCTCCACTGGTTCCACTCAGCGATGCTAAATTATGAGATTCAGTATGTTCGGCCATGTTGAAGCAACATTTTGGCCTGATGATGGTGCTACCAAAATGCAAATGGTTCATCCTCTGGGGATCAGGAATATTCTCAGTAAATTTCATGGCAATCCACTCATTAGATTGTGATTAGATTTATTTTATTTAAAAAAAAAAAAAAAAAAAAAAATGAATCTTTGATCTGATGTTGTACAGGAAATAGATGGTTACCAAAAGCATATGATTCATCCTCTGGTGAACATGAATATCCACCACAAATTTAATTGAAAAAATGTTTTTCAATGGGACACTTTCATAATCTAAAAACAAAAGATCTGCATGGTTGGTATGCATAGTGTTTTGGATTTTAAACATGTTTAATTATAATGAATAGAAGATTGAGGGTGGGTATGTTTGTTTATTTAGCTAATTAGCTACATGGTGGTTTTGCACATTGCTCTTTGCTAATAAAATAAGCAAGTGGAGATTTGATAAGAGATTCATTAGATTCAGAACTTATAAATCCAAGTCTTTCAATAAAACTTGGAACTGGGTCCAAAATAGAACTGGCAATCAAAGCACTGAGTGGCATTAAAATATCAAAGGTCAATTCAAAAAAAAAAAAAAAAAAAAAACATAAAAACATTAGACTCCTCCTCTGATGACTGTGAATATCCACAGCAAACGTTATATCAATCAGAACATCAAAAAATAAGAACAAAAACAAACACTGGCTGGCATAGCCTTTACAAAAACTGTGTTGGATTTTTGTTTCAAAAGCAGGAAAAATCAGACNCACACACACACACACACAAACACAAACATAGACACATGATGTTGAGCGTGACTCACAATCTCAGCAGACACATGCAGCCACAGGCACTCACACAGCCATCAGACAGAGTTTGTGGAGCTCTGCATTCCCACTGGCATGTTTCTGTGTCAGCGCCTCTTGTGAAGGGCATGAAAAGAGCTCACAAAGTGGGAGTCAGACACCACAACAACGGCAGACAGCAGAGGTGTTGAGCTTTGATTTGACAATATTTGCTTGCTTAATTGCAGTCTAAGTGTCTGTTGCTGTGCAGAAGTTCTATAGGATTATGTTAAAGAAATCTAAGCTGGACCTTTCAGATATCATGGCTGCTGCTGCTGCTGCTCTAAAAGCCCTCTGACTGGCATTGACTGTGAATTTGAACTTGCTCTTGTTGTCATGTTTCTGAGCTTTCCCTGCCAGCTGTTGCTCAGTGCCTCCCAGGGTTCATGTGAAATGAATGAGCACTGGTTGCTTTGTCACCACTGCTGGTGGTGTTAGTGCACAGTTAGAGGTTAAATGAGTAACTGAATTCATAATGTGCACCATTCTTCCTTTCTGTTTGGGATGATATAAAATTAATCCCTGTTGGATTAAAGAGAAGCAGCTTCCAAATGCCAATGCAAAGCTCGATGATCCTGAAAATAGGCTTCAGTATTGCTCAGTGCGTGTGTGTGGGTGTGTGTCTGCATGTGTGTTTCTTGTCATGTTCACAAATGTACACACATACATTTGTAACACACACACATGCACACTCACTAACTAACTAACATATCCTTTATTGCATCATTAAAAAATGATGATAGTGCTAATTATAACGATGATGATGATGATGATGATGATGATGATGATGATGGCATATGATTATGATGTAACTTGTATGATGATAACATATGATCACACACACTGTTCGTCAGTCTGAGGCTTGGTTTCAACTGTTAATGAAGTAAGACATGACATTAAAAGGTCTAACACATACACCCACACACACCCTGACAAGCTGATGATGAGTCGTGACAGTGTGTGTGTGTATGTGTGTGAGACTCATGGTCAGTTACAGTTAGACTGAATCAGTAATGTTAACTAGCGTATTTATGCTGTCGAAGAGGAAATAATTAGTAAATGTATAAGAAATTAATGACAAAGGGCTGACATGGAAGATGCTGTTATGCTTAGTTAAGAAATTTAACAGCATTAAAAATACAAATTGAACAAATATGTGTGTTTTTTTCAGTGTTCATATTTAAGATTAAAGCAGACAATAGACAGATATTTATCGATATTAAATGCCTGTAAATACAGTATTTGGCAACTTAAATGTGAAAAAGTCTGAAGTACTGAGTTTAATATTCATGAATGTGCAGAGAAAGTAGATCAGATCAAGTTTATTTGTATCGTTCATCAGTACATATAATGTCTCAAAGGACTTTAGAGTATAAAGGACTTTTCATATAACAAAGATTATACTTCAAGCTGTCTTTATACTTCCTACAAAACTTAATTTATAGGAAAAAGTCAAAGAAATATTGCAAAAGGCAATTAAAAGGGCGATCCCCTATAGGCAGCCAGGTGTGCAATAAGGGTCTTAAGTAGGAAAGCAGAGGAACGAAAGAAAAGTTGAAATAGTAGTGGAAAACATATTAAATAATAATGAAATTATGGCCAGGGAAGAGGTCTTAAAAAAAAAGTCTGTTTGAAATTTGATGTGCATTTTTTTAATTTGTGCCAAAAAAAAAAAAAGCCTGATTATAAAAGCTCAAACATCAGCAAACAACAAAAAATAAAAAGTTTGTTCGGCTCACTGGGGTGTAAAAGTTAGTGTATAGATCAAGTCTGTGTCATTCCAATTTATGATCCAGACCCCCAAAAAATATCTCTGGTCTCCATGTTGGCTAAATGAGCCCACTGAATCTGTGCCCAAAATGCTATTAATGCTCTCATTAATAATTTTCTCTGCAACCTCCATAATTTTCATCCTGAAAAAAGAAAACTGCAACAAAAAAGAAAAAAAAAATCCACAAGGTTCACACACAATACTGATTTGATTGATTTTTTTTTTTNTTTTTTTTTTTTTTTTTTTAATACAATATGTCATGCTCACAAAGTGCCCACGTGGACTTATAAGACACCAAATGCATTGTTGCAGTGTTGAAGGGGAATGTCTAAAATATATTGTGAGAACAATCTAAATAACATCAAGAAGATTAGCTAATACAATAAATGTTACAAGTTAAACAGAGAACTTTGTCTTCTGTCCCAAGATTTACACAGAAAATCTGCAACAAAACAGCTTCCCTTCCTAAAACACAAATCTAGCCTTTGATAATCATTCAGCCAAAAGAAATCTGCTTCGATTGAAGACAGTTTATGGAAAAAATACAGACTTAAATCATCATATAAAAAACAATAAAACATAAAATGAATTTCATTTTCTATCTCTTGTAACCCACATATCTCACATATAATACTAACACTGTCATATTATCTCTGTGGAATATGTATCTATGTATCTATGTATTTACATGTATATATAAATATATCATAATTAATACGTGGTGTTAACACTGATTATCAGACAACCTCTGTCATTACACCATATCACAGTTAATACTCTTATGAATGTGGTCTTAAGGACAAAGCATACGGAGGCTTTCATTCAGGAGGTTATCAGGTCAAGGTAGACATACCTCATATGAGATATGACTTTTATAAATGTCACTGCAAGACCCCATGTCAACCAGATTCCACAAAGCAACACAAACTTCCACATATAAAATGCCAGAACATAAAGGGCAGCTGTGTTTAATCCTTTTCTTGCAAAAGCACTCAAAGCTACAAACTATACTACATAGAAAAAGAGAACACCAATCCTGCAATGTGATGCACCGTCAACTTTTCTTTCAAACGGTTCCTCATGTCAGCAAAGAACTCCTCAATTTTTCCTGCATTTTAGTTCACGTTGTCCATCTCACCCCCAGAAAAGCATATTTTCTCCTGCAGTGATTATGACGCACCATGTGGTCAGAGATGAAAGGAAGTCCAGTCAGATCCACTCAGTTATAAGACATATGACACAGACCAAAGACCTGAGGAACTATCACGAGGCCTCACGCGACCTGATTAGACTGAATAATATTTGCATGCAGCCCAGCTCGAGTCCTGGGTCCAGTCTCAGTTTCTAGGAACCGAGTGGATCTGTGAAGATTCTACTCCACGTAACACAAAATAAATTGTGTGGATGTCAGATTCCATGTGTACATTCTGAATAATTAAAAGATGCTGTCAGAGATTTTCTTCATTGAGTAGATGAATAGATGGGCGGGGGGGGGTGTCGATCAGTAGAAACATGACAGCTGATTGCCTGTAGAAAGAGACAGGATTATGTGTGTCTGTGTTTATGTTTCTGTGCTAGCGTGGGGCAATGTAAGGAGGTGGACAATGCTGCGAAGACCCGCCAGGCCCCGATGTCCCCATCAGATTTCCTGGACAAACTGATGGGAAGGACATCTGGATACGATGCCAGGATAAGACCTAACTTTAAAGGTATCTATTAACATATCCACTGCATTCATGTCTATTTGTTGGTATCTGCCGGTTCTGAAAAAGTTCTAAAATGTCTTTAATTATATCACTTAAATTTAATACATAGAAAAGTCTTGAATAAAGACATTTTCAACTGCTTCCATAGGTCTTTAAACATATTTTTCATACTATGTCTCATGTGTCTGATGAAACAAATCCACCGCCATGTAACAGCTTATGGCTGATGTCAGGCTTCTCTCATGTTTTACTCATGTAGCTATAACCCAAAGCTTTCTTTGGCTTCAACTCTATTTTCTTCTGATTGAGGAGCAGAAATACATGGCTGCATATTAGCCTGTGAGCTCCACCAAAGACTTTAAAATGTGCAGCAGCAGAGCTGTGGCTAAATAGTTTCAGTATGTCAGGTTTGACATGATAAGTTCTGAGCCTAGAATAAGAAGCTTTAATTCAGAGGTGCTGCAGTCATTAAATTTTCAACACAATCTTCTTCCAAGTCTTTACACATCTGCCATCAGTGCTGGAGGGATTTTATCTCTGATTCATGACAGTTCATTTCTTGGCTTTGCAAAAAAAATCCTCCACAGCTGATATGACGTTATCATCTGGGGCCAGACAGGTTCCAGTTTTAGGATGAGGTAAAAGACTGAGGGGCAAAATCTGATGAGTAAGGTGGATGCTAAACAATCACAAAGCCACAATCATGGGTAGCAGCAGGCAAGTACATAATCACTGAGCTCACAGAGCCCGTGGGTAACCCTGAGACTTGTTGTGCCCTTGCTCACTTCCTGATATCTCAGGCTCAGAACTTATCAATCAGCCATGTGCGTGCGCAAACACACACACATTGAGAAAGGACACACAGCTGTGGCTGTTGTTTTGTTGAGATGCTCTTTTGACTTTGCAGCCTGTATAGACACAGTGCAAAATGGACTGTTAATGCAAACACAATTGCCTTCTTTCCAAAGTTGTGGAATTTAGCCTCTCAGCCTTCAGACTATAAGCTCTAGTCACTAGGCAAAGTCACTAGAATAGACCTGGAAAAGACTTCCACTGCCAAGATCATGTTGGTAAATTCAAAAATACCGTATATACTGCGTGTCAAAGGTTTTGCATCCTCAGAGTTTAAAGGACCATACCACGTTTTGCCTGTTTGAGCCTAATATATTCAATTTTCATACATGTAATGTTACTGACAGTCATTTCCCAAAGGATATTACTGGCATGGTAAGTTAAAAAAAAAAATCCCTACCTTCCAGACTGCCATTAGTTTCAGTTCATTAAAATCAACTTGTTGATACTTGAAACGTTCTTGGAATAGGTAATCCATCATCATGAACAATATGTATATTCAGGTTTTTTATTTATTTATTTATTTTTTTTAGAAGTTATGTAAGTTGTGCGTTTAAGCGCAATACACAGAGTGAATGTATCTCTCCACCGGGGAATATAGTCCCAAAAGAAGACCTGAGTTTATCTGCAAATTTAAACGACCGTGACTTCATAATGCAGTGTAACTATTAGCAGGTGAAACATGGATTTTTAAGGTGGGTGTATCTCTTGAATATTTGATTTTGAAAGATTAAGAGATTTTGCAAAATACCAGGAAAGCTGAAATATGGTTTTATCCTTTGGGAAATGATTGTCAGTTATGTAACATGTATGAAAATTGGCTCAAATATGCAAAATGGGTGGTATGGTCCTTTAAAGGTAGAGTTCTAAAAGTTCACATGCTGAAATATCAAAACAATACAATATTTTTTTCCTTGGCCCTGTTTTAGATTAACACTAGACAAATGATAAATGGTGGATTAATGTCATCATCTGGTAAGTAGTGTAGTTATCTGGATTGTCCATTTTTCACAATCATACCTGGATGCTCCTGCAGGAAAAGATCGTCTACAATTCTCTCTCTCACATTTGTATTTCTGCTGTCAGATTCTTGCTGCAGTGTAAAGTAATTAATGTAGTTCTGTAATACTTAACAATGAAAATAATTTTTGTATTAAAATTATATCAGGTAGTAAAAGTGAAGGTATGTGAGCAAAATAAATTACAAGACAGTTTTACAAATATGTCACCCTCTCCTACAAACCAAGGAGCGCTGACCTCTGAATAATGAAATCTATGACCCGCTTTGTCCTCCTCTTACTCCTGCTGATTCGCATTTTAAGTCAGAATCCGTGCAGAATAGTGTACTGGTATGATGCACAGAAAAGCACAGAGGTTCTTGTACATAATTTGTTAGAGCCTAGTGCTGCGTTGTAAGATTTATAATTTGGTAGAAAGTGAATGCCAAAACAAACTCAAAGCAACAAGCCAGATTCTATCAACAAATATATAAAAACCTGCTAGTTTTTATATATTTGTATTTTTGTTATTTATAGTCAGTTTTTATTTGCAACAAATCCATCCAATCTTTCTCTCTCTCTCTCTCTCTCTCTCTCTCTCTCTCTCTCTCTCTCTCTCTGTCAGGTCCTCCAGTCAATGTTTCCTGTAACATTTTCATCAACAGCTTCGGTTCCATCGCTGAAACCACCATGGTACGTAACAGACTTGCTGGATTTTAAATGTTGGAATTTTCATTCAAAAATAATATCTAGTAATTCAAGGCAGCTGGACTTTCTGATTGGTTCATTCATCTGAGCAGCTTCATCAGTTCTGAGTCAGCAGTAATTTTCATACAAATCTCTGAGAGTTGTTCACAGCTTGGGACAGGCGTTTTGTTGGTCGTATGGGAGTCATGTACGGATCGCTGGATTTATTAGAGTTGCAAGGGAGTCATGTGAGAGTCGTTGAGGTTGCTTGAGTCACATAAAGGATTGGTACATATGGGTATTCAACCTAAGGGTTAACTAAGTTTTTTAGTTTAGTTTATTCATTTACGCATACACAAAAAGGAAAAATACAACATTTACAAAAGCAAACAAGGGAATGTGATGGAGAAAATGTAAAAAATCCTCAAGGGGCTTATACAAGGTAATTCTCCAGAACCTGCATGTCAAATTTATACTGTAGAACAATTAGGAAAAGAAAATAAGAAAAAAGAAAAATAAATAATCAAATAAAACAATAAAAGAACACTAGAAATATTTTAGAATCAACTCTGGCAAAATATCAGACTCAGAAGGCAACATACATTAAAAAAAAAAAAAAAAAAAAATTAGAGTGAAAATCCACATGGATAATATTGTTGAGAAAAATAATCCTGTCCTGTCTTGAACTGAAGAGTAGCCAAATTAATGAAATTAGAAGACAGGACATTCCATAAGATTGAACCTCTATGTAACCAAATTGTAACTGAGGATCATAAAAAATAATCATCATAAACCCTAACCCAACCCTAACCCTTAGGGGTCAGCTAAAGATACTGGCAGAGACATGTTAGGAAAGAATTATAACTAGGGAACAAGTGCTGCCATAGCTCATCCTCCATGTCCATCTGTCTTCTCTATCCAAAATGTGTGTTTTGTTGTCATCAAAGGTGTGTTCTCTTATAGGTGAATGTTGATCTTGACTTGAGGAATTAGCCTTTGGGTCAGGCAGAGAGATACTATGACCTAGATGACTTGGAACCGTCATAGCTTTATAGAAATACTATATCTGATAGAAAGACAGTGGTGGAAAATCTTCTCGGGTGAAATACAAATTAATCCGGCGATCAACAGGTGAAGATCTGATCATAATATACCCTTGTAGCTCTAATGCTAATACCAAGAAAAAATGTGACAGAGGAAAAAAGGAAATGAGGTTAAGATTCAAATTGTGACAACACAGGAACGCGCTGACAAAACTGATGCGAGCAGAAAGAGAGAAAGGCAGAGACAGAAATCAGAAGAGACAGACAGGCAGACAGGAATAGCAGATGTGCAGCAAAGACGTTTAGTGATTCTGACAGCAAATACGTTAGTGAAATGAAGTCAGTCCAGGCTGCACAAAAGCTGCTGTTTAAGTACAGATTATTCACACAAACATGGGTACAGGGTTAGAGACGTTCAAGTGAAGTGTTTGTGAATGGACATCCTTGCTGATGTTGTGGCTAAATGGTCCTTGTCCATAAACTTGCCTGGACCACAAGAACAGACATACATGCTTTATATGCTTTATAATTTACCTCCACTACTCCTATAAACATTTAGAAATACCAAAATCGTTAATGTTATGTTTGCGTGGGGGGTGCAATGATAATTACAGCCTTTAGGGGTGCTACTGGGGTGTTTCACTTTCAGACTTTTTGCTGTTAGCAGCTTCAATTCAACATCTATGATGGAGTAGGTGGATAGGACAAGGGTGGATAAGACAAAAACAATGAGGGGGGCATTATTTCAAGTTTTCAAACTCGCAAATTTGCCAGTTTTTAAATTGGCAAATTTGTGAGGGTTTTTTTTTTTTTTTTTTTTTTGTGAGTACATGACCTTATTAAATTATAGTTTTACATCGAATTTAGGAATAAAGAAATGTGTATGCTTTCAGCGCAAAATCATCAAATTATCATAAACATACGGACTTTTAATACTGGCAAATTTTCGAGTTTCAAAACTCACAAATTTGTGAGTTTAAAAACTCAAAATAATGGCCCCCCTCTTTTTTTTTTTTTTTTTTTTTTTTTTTTTTTNTTTTTTTTAATCTTACTAATATTCTGTTGTAAGAATCTGGGTATGACTGTGTTTTTTTTTTTCTTCACCCAAATACTTGAGTCCAGACCAAAATTTGTTTGATCAGTCATGTTGGAGAGACATTCATCTTCTGAACCATGCATCAATGATACAAGACACACAACCCATACCATGTTATATCTGTGAAATGCTCTAAATATATTAATCTGGAAGCATGAACATAAATGTAACATGTTCAACAATTTAACCGGAATTCCAGTGCATGTAGTGAAATGCCATCTGCTCTGGAAAAACATTTCCAAATGCCCAAAGTATGAAAACACCTTTAGTCTCCAGGCTGTAAACCTGAAACAGAAAGAGACCTGCAAAAAAAAAAAAAAAAANAAAAAAAAAAAAAAAAAAGAAAAAAAATGTCCTGCATAGGTGGGACAGGGTGAAGGAAGGATGGATGGAGGTTGTAGATTGGTCTGGGTCATAAGTCAAGGCCATTTTACATTCCTTACCTGTGTCTGACACAGATGGATCAATAACACACACACACACACACACACACACACACACACACACACAAAAACACAACAGTAACTTTGCTTGACTTCACTAAAGATGGATAGATGATGGATGAATGATTGAAGCGAAAGCATCTAAGTGGTTTTTGCACCACTGGGAGCTGTTCTGACAGATACTGCATTTGTATGTGTGTGTGTGTGTGTGTGTGTGTGTGTGCGTGTGTGCCTGCCCAANCAGATACTGCATTTGTATGTGTGTGTGTGTGTGTGTGTGTGTGTGTGCGTGTGTGCCTGCCCAAGCATCATGAGAAATTTCAGGATACAGTATTGCTTTTTGTTTGACTTATTTATTGGACAGAAATTAAGATTTCATAAAATGATGTGCGTTCACTGAGCAATAAACTGAGATGTGTCATTCTGTCCTTTTGTGTGTGTGTGTGTGTGTGTATGTGTTTGGTCGTTAATGGAGAGAAATTATAGTTTTTAATTTTAAAAGTTTTTTTTATGAATTTTTGCTAGTTTCACTTTTGTTTTAGTCCACAGTAACAAAATGTTTGGTGGAATCACGCAGATTTTATTTAAAGTGAACATAAAGTTACTAAAACATTAATTCTTCTTTTTCTTGTCAATCATTCATTCTTTTTCTTTCCATTTACTTCCCCTTTGCCTTTTTTTTTTTTTATATATTAGCCTGAGTGAAAGCATGTATAATACTTTCTAAATAATTTCTATTTTGAAATTAATTTAATTTTTTTTTCCATGCTTCACATTTACTTTTCTTTCACTTGAGCACCTAGTTGACAGGTGATGTCCTTACAAAAAGTTACTAAATTATCTGAAGCTGCCAACAGATTCTGATGCCCTTTGCTGTGTCTGTCAGGCTGTTGAAGCTGAGAGCATGACAGACACTGAAAGCTGCTCCTCCACAGATCTAATCGTTGTCCCTGGAAGCAGCTAACAGGCCAGTCTGAGGGGAACAGAAAACCCCTGAGGGGTTAAACCTTACAAGCATATCAGACATGACTTTAGTTCACAGATTTAAAAAGCAAGAGCAGGATGTCAAAGTCTGCAGGCTGCCAGTGAAGAGACTCCAATACAAGCGTAATCAAGAGTCTGACTGTGGAGAGGAGAGGTCACTACAAATGTAGATGTAGGTCAAGAGAGAGAGAGAGAGAGAGAGAGAGAGAGAGAGAGAGAGAGAAAGAGAGTACATGGGCCATATGCCACATTAGGATTAGGACCTTTCTCTTGTCTCACCATCTGTCTTTCCATCTATCCACTCCTCTCTTCCTCTCACAAAAGAGTGACATAACCTCCAGCCATCATCAACACATTTCAAATATGTTTTAATGCCAAGATAGTAAAGAAAACTGTCGTAGGATTATATGGCATCTGACAGAGATATTAACAATAACTAGACTGATAGATGGTGGCAAAATATCCTTTACATGGATATAGATTTAGATTTAAATTTATTTGAAATGTTGGATAATAATCCATCTATCCATTCTCTTCACTCGATTATCCTGAGCACAGTCAGGGGGAGTTGGAATCCATCCCAGCATTTACTGGGTGAGAAGCAGGATACACTCTGGACAGGTTTCCAGTCTAACTCATTAGAGCCAGACAAACTCATTCATACACACATTCTGACCTGTAGACAGTTTTAGACTTTCTGATTCATCTAACCATGGTTTTGGAGTCTGGGAGGAAACCGGAGCACTTGGGCAGAACCCACACAGACCCGTGGAGAACATGCAAACTACATACTTCCATCATATTGCAGACAGTTGTGTTATTCTGATGCACAATTTAAGCATGTCTGAGCTATTTAAAGGACCTTACTGGTGATTTTGCATGTTTAAGCCCAATAGGCTACAACTTGCATACATGTTATATAACTGACAACCAATTTCCAAAACATAAAACTGTATTTTAGCTTTCCTGTTTTTTGTTTACCAAATCCCCTAGCTTTCTAAATCAAACAGTGAGGTGACACATTCACCACAGAATTTAATGTTTGGCTTGCTAACACACACATCCGAATATAGAAGGAATGGTCCTTTTTAATTTATCAGTACAAGCCGTCTTCTCGTGGGACTATATTACCTGGAGACATATATTTTCATCCGTGCAGCTCCATGTTGGTCCAGTTAAAGTTAGTTAATAAAGTTAATAAACTTTTTACAGTTAATAAACGTCATGTTTGCTGTGATGGATTACTTATCTTGATCATGTTTTAAGTCTCTACAAGATGATTTTTAGCTGGAACAAACAGAAACCAATGGAATTCTGGAAGGTAGGAAAAACAATTCTAACATTTACTGCTCCATAGTACATTTTTGGAAATGGTTGTCAGTAATGTAACTTGTCTGCGGTTATGTATATTGGGCTCACACATACAAACCCACCAGTATGGTCCTTTAAACATGCATGTTGCACACTTATGAGCACACAGCTTCTTATAAAGGAGCTCCTCCTGATCTCGTGTGAATGTGAGAGATGAAGATAGAATTCTAATAATGGTAAAACATTGAGCTGCTGTGTCAGATTTTGTTCTGTGGTTGAAGCTGTAACAATCTAAATCCACTTCAGCCACATTACCTGTTCATGTTGTGGTTTATTCTTTCTGCCAAACACTTTGGTACAATGCAACAGCATCGGTTAGATTTCCATTAAATTTGCCATATCCTGCCAAAATACCATTGCAATGTTTTCGCATCTAACGTCGTCTGTCATTGCCAAGTTGTGCACCGTTCACCACATATTCCCTGTTGTGTAACACCATAAAAAAAAAAATTAACAATAATACATAACAAAAATGCCAAATATGTACCCTTTAAAGCAGCAGTTTATTTAGAAAAATATATGTGGTATTTATATATATATAGTATAAATATTAATAATATCAATTATAATATCATTAGATATAATAAATATAATATTATATTAAATATTTCTCACCTTGATCTCTGCACCTCTTTTTCTCTTTTTAATTTGTAAATCATTTAGTTTTAAGTATTTTTTTTCTTTTGTATCTCTACTCTGTATTTTGTCTCCTTTTAAATGTAAATGTTTTATTTTTTACTATGTTTTTTTTTTATTACTCTGTAAAAGCACTTTGAATTGTCCAGTGTATGAAATGTGCCTTACAAATACAATACAAATACAAATACCATTGCCTTACCTTGCCTTTATTTTTTTTTTAATGAAAAACTAAAATCAATAGGCTGAGTGTAATGAATACTCCATTCTCATGGCACCACCTGTATGTAGTTTGTTGATGATGCAATTTCATAATTTATATCATATGAAGAGCATCAAAAATAATCCATCTCACTATATATGATGAAGGGATAAACAAATGTAGATTTCCATCTAGTTATTGAATTAACACCACTCATGATAGAGTGATAGTGTAAAAACAGATGATGAAAAGGACTTAGAGTTATTTTTTAAATGCCCGTTCACGTGTTTTCACGTGTACATACACCCACTAAGAATACAAAGGGCTTAGAGGCAGGTTACTTCACTGTGGTCTGTACACGCTATCTGTGTTGAACAGATTTACTGCTGTCAACTCTTTTTCATTTGTCCGCTAAATCTCTCCATCCTTCTTAATCCATGGTCTATCTGTGTGAACAGCGTTTGGTTTATCTGCATGGGGAGGAACGATAACACCACAGGTTTGTCGTCATGCAAACCACTTCAAGTTCAAACCTGGACTCTCACACTTTGGCTCTGTTGTTGTTTTGTTGTTATCTGTGCATGAGGTTGTTTTTTTTTTTTTTTTTTTNTTTTTTTTTTTTTTTTTTTGTTTTGTTTTTTTGGGGGGAAGGAAGCACTGGTGCTTTTAGGTCAAAACATGAATAAATGTATTCATGGTTTATGGATGAAAATATATTGAAATTTTATGTTAGTGCTCATAATTAAAGTGATTATTGGTGTTCATGGTGATGAAGGTGACAGCGCAAGTAGCCTGAAGTCATAAAACACACACATACACACACACACACACACACACACACACACACACACACACACACACACACATACACACACACAGGGTTTAAAGGGTTTTTGCTTAAGGTTTTTTGGCAGTTGATGATCATATTGACATTTGAAGAGATCATCAGCAGTTGCTGATGCTTGTGCCAATTTAAAGGTGTTTAGTGCTATTTAACAATAATTATTTTTTTAAAAAAAGTTTTATTTTTATTATTAACATCATTCAGGTATTTTATTCTTATATAATCAGTCAAAGTTAGTTAGAAAGATAAGTAGATAATAAGCCACTTGTATAGATGGGAATGTCTGTTTTCGATAATCCAGTAAATGAATTATTTATCTAATTCAAGTATTCATCACATTGGTAATAGATGAAAAAATGTATCATTACTGCAAAAACAGATTCCTCTTAGGAAAATCAAGATACAGGATACAAGACAACTTTATTATCTCAGATGAGAAATTCATGACGTAGTTGCTGCCAGTGGCAAAGAACAATAAATAAATAAACATACAAGACAGCATATAAATACTCATTGTACAAAACAATCCAATCTAAACTCTAATATAAGTAACACTTAGTTGATATACAGTGACTAATCTTTCATACAAGATTATCTGCCCTTTAAGAATACATGATTGAAAACAAATACAGATCACGAGTAAAACTGCAATTGCAAAAGTGCAATAAAACATGCACAATAGCAACTTCCATGCTGCATTATGTGGGCGAATGTCTGTTTACAGTAATCATAGCGTAATCCTCAATTTTCCTGGAACTGGGATACAAATTATATACAGATATTAAATTTTTTTAAACATTACACATATAGAAAATTTTAGTTTTTAATTAGTGGACTATTAATTTGTCTCTGTCTGATATTTCTTTGTGTTTGTAGGACTACCGTGTGAACATCTTCCTCCGTCAGCAATGGAATGATCCCAGGCTCGCTTATGCAGAATACCCAGATGATTCTCTGGATCTGGACCCCTCCATGCTGGACTCCATATGGAAACCAGATTTGTTCTTTGCCAATGAGAAGGGAGCCCACTTTCACGAGGTCACCACAGATAACAAGCTGCTCAGGATATTTAAGAACGGAAATGTTCTGTACTCTATACGGTGAGCACGGCGGGGTTGTGCTGTGTCACTTATTTACTATATTCATGTCTGAAATATATTCACAACTGAGCAGTGTTGCCAAAGAGAGAGAAACAAGTAACCAGGTGTGTGAAAACGAGCTCAAAGGAGGCAACTTTGCTCTCCAAGAGAATAAGTAATCCCCTAAAGTTTAACAAATTTATCATCGTGTTATTCATTTCTCCATTGTTATACACATAATCAACTGGCCATTAATAATATCAACAAATAAAGTTAATAAATGAAACAAAAAATATTCTTGAGCATTTTATAGAGTTGCATAAATGCATTTTCTTTTAAATTCTTTTTTTCTTAAAATAATTCTGCATTAGGAATGACCAGAGTTTTTTGCAAATTTGACAAAATTTTTTGCAAATTTGTGATTTTTTTCTCACAAATTAGTGTTTTTTCCCTCACAAACTTTGAGCTTTTTCTTGCAAATTTGTGCATTTTTTTCTCAGAATATTACCCTTCCCCCTANCCCCCCCCTTTATCTACTATGACCCAAGCACACAGCCCACACTCGCTTTTAATAAGCGGACTTGGCAACACTGTAATTGAGTGATAATTGTCTCTTTTAAACTTACTTCATCTCATGATCTTTATGAATCTATATGACAACAACGTGACCCTTTGTCATGAATTGAGGCTTTTGGTATTTTTATGG
Organism: Lucifuga dentata; assembly: GCA_014773175.1. Taxonomy (NCBI): domain Eukaryota; kingdom Metazoa; phylum Chordata; class Actinopteri; order Ophidiiformes; family Bythitidae; genus Lucifuga; species Lucifuga dentata. The sequence continues at coordinate 30,269 of VXCM01005825.1, forward strand.
AAGCTGGAGGCCACAACACACTGATTTAAGTTCATGTAGAGTTACAAAAAAGTCTGCAAAAAAAAAAAAAAAAAATTNAAAAAAAAAAAAAAAAATTAATCCATTTATACAACATTTATTGAATCCTGTGTTTGTCTCTTTCTTCTGTGTTTCAGACTAACATTGACTCTGTCATGTCCCATGGATCTAAAAAATTTCCCCATGGATGTGCAGACTTGTATTATGCAGCTGGAGAGCTGTGAGTACAAACACACAGATTGTTACGATGCTGCTGTGTGACAGAGAACTAATTAATGCCAAAGGTTCAAAGTTAGTTTTCCATACAGGTTTGCCTGCATCATGTTTGAGATCAATAAATACAGCGTGCATACAAGTTATCCTCATTGCTGACAAACATTTCCCAAAATACTCAGCTGGAATAGTGAATTTTAGACTTGTTTTTCCTACCTTCCAGACTGCCATTGCTTTCAGTTTATTTCAGTAGCTATAAAAGTCAACTTGTAGAGACTTGAAACACACTTACGATACGTAATGCATTACAAATAACAGTGTTATTAGGTGTTTTTTGTTTTTTTTGTTTTTTGTTTTTTGGTTGTTTTTTTTTTTTTTTTTTTTGTTTTTTGTCAAAGTAACTTTATTTAACCAATCCAACACAGAGTTACATGGAAGACAATTATGTCTCCGCCAGGAAATATAGTTCCAGGAGAAGACAGCTTTTATTGAGAAATTAAAACCACCATGCTTTCTGTAATCATGCATAAGTTTTAGAAGGCAAAACACTGATTCACTGATTTTTAAGTGGATGTATTATCTGAACATTTGATTTCCAAAAATGTGGGTGGGTGTGTGGGGGAAGGGGGTTGGGCAAAATAACATGAAAAATTATATATATATATATATAGTTTTATGGAAAATGGTTATCAGTAATATGACTTGTATGCAGTATAATTGAGCTGAAACATGCAAAATCACCAGTATGGTCTTTAACATGTTGAAGGTTAGCATGTGGTTTGCATGTGCTCCATTTTTTTCATGAAGCAGTACATCTTCTTCACATAATGTGAAGAAATATGTGTTCTTTGTTATACTGTTCAAATGATGAGTACAAATAGGAATGTTGCCAGTTCTGTCGTTCCTTGTTACTGCTACAGCAACTTCTCCCTGTTTTGATTTTCCCGCTCTGCCAACAGACATTTCTGACCAATCAGAAGAGCAAACATGCTAACATGGCTTTGTTGATATATTTGAGTTTGCTTTCACGTTTTCTACAAACAGAGCAAAGACAAAGATTAAATACAACAAAAATAACAACTCACTGAGTCGGAGAAGAGCAAAGAGTCTGTTAATACAGTGCAAAAGGTGATAAATAAGATTTATTTTCCTTGAATAAGAAAAAATAAGATTGAATCATCTTAAAAGAATATCTTGATCCTTTTCAGTTTGACTATAAAAACACATTTTCTATTGTATTTCTGTGTGTTTTGGTGTGTGCCTAATTTACCTTGTTAACTTGTTTTCCATTCATCCATACATCTCTCTCTCTGTTCTCTCCTTCATCCTCCTTACCTCCCTCATCCCCCCGCATGGAGAAAACACTCCAGGAGACATGCAACTAAGTCTTTTTAAAGAAACAAACATGTTTAATGATGTTGATAGGATAATGACTAATTCATGCTTTTGTCCTGCCAGGAGCATAGCGCGGCCCTGGGGGACAGAGTGCTCAGGCATTGGATCAGGCTAACACTTGGACAGATTATTTGTCTTCATTGGTAGTTTCATTCTGCTCCAGCCCATGAGCCAGAGGCATTACCAAACATAGATCAGATTATTTTTATAACATCGCTGCTTTCTCTGATGGCATGCACTGGAGAACATGAAGACACGCAGAGAGAGAGAGAGAAACAGAGAGAGAGAGAGAGAGAGAGAGAGAGAGAGAGAGAGAGAGCATGACAGGAAATGTTCCTAGCTTTGACATAATGAAGTCCCTCAATCCAACTCCATCTCAAAATCAATTTCAGATTACAGATTATATTTTAAATTACATATGGATTTGTTGGATTATAGATAAAAAAAAATTTATTTAATCATGTACCAATGCAAAGATGAGATAATGGTTTGCTTTTTGACACTGGATAGGGTCTGAAGAGGCCAACAGAACCACATCATCTGCCAAAAAGCAAAGATGCAATCCTCCACCTTGAGATTCTCATTCACAAACACACATGACGCAAAAACAGTTTAAAACGTCGCTCAGATTTCATAATGCTGAAATTGACCACCAGGCCGGAACGGGATTTAATTTTTGCATGACGGTGTGTTTTATGAATAGCCTCTCAGCATGTAAATAAGGAAATACATTAGTTATGCCTCTTTCAAGGCAAACAACAAAAGTGGTTGGCAAATGGCATTTATAAATGAGGGTTGATTACGTGTCGAGTGGTTAAATCTGGCACTGTGTTTCATGAATTGCCTGCATCAGTGTGTGAGATACCTGAATCACAAAAGTATTATTTGCAGTACCAAAACTTTATTTAATGTCTTTTTAATTACTTTGAGGACCATTTCGTTGTCATTTTCTCATTATTTTCTATTAACTGAAATTTATTTTTAGGACTCATGAATACATTTCATTTAAAAGAAACATTTTTCTATAGAATAGACCTTTAGAATAGAAAATATCAGGTTGAACTTTTATACTAAAAATTATTAATTCTTTTGTTTTTTTCTTACTTAGATGAATTCACCATATTTAGCAGCCCATTTATATTTCATTTTCATCCTCACTTTCTATTGCCAGAAGCTGCTGGATGCCCTTTTTTTTTAAGTCTAAAATATTCCTGGAAAGTATCTTCTTGGAGAAGGAATCACAAAAACTTTTGGCTGTGCAAGGAAATAATATCCAGATAACAATCAACTTGCAAAAACAAAAAAAAGAAAGAAACATCTGGACATGTTTTGGTGGAAGTTGGTTTAAAATGTCGTACATGTTCTTAGCTGTCCTTTCCAGCAGAGGGCCTCATTTCCTGTATGCACCATGAACAGGATCTTCTTGGCACATGAAGCGCAACAACTTTTAGATGTGTGAGATGAAATAAAATCAAGGTGGAAATAAATAAGCAGACTTTTAAAAACAACTGGTACTTTACAGTGAAAAGCTTTAAAAACCTGAAATGATGAGCCGATGTACTGATTGTTGTTGCTCAGGGTAATTTCAATAGTTTATTCCTGATTTTTTAACCAGTCTGGAATGTTGCAAACAAACAAACAAACAAAAAAAAAAAAAAAAANAAAAAAAAAAAAAAAACAAGAGTGTGTTTAGCTGATGTTGTTGTGATGAGTACACAGAATATGTTTAAAAAGAAGGATTTAAAGACATCTGGAGCTTAGCACAGATCTGTCTATGGAAGTTATTTGTTGTTGTTTTTGTTTTTATTTCAATAGCTAAATGTAGGATTTTCACACACACTAATGCAAACAAATGCACTAAACCTTTTCTCTATGGCAGCAGGCTTAACATGTACCAGCTGCTCAGTGCTTTTAACAGAAAGCATAATGAGCACATTCATTTTATTTGGCTTCTGCTATCTGTCAATACTCCCATGTTTGATGAGAAAAAAATGTCAAATATGATCCCCAATTATGGATCCACTTAAAGTTCTCCAACAGTCAAAATCTACTTTTTCAGTGTCAAACACTCCTCTGTAGTCTAGAGTGGTGTCTGTAAAAGCTAATAATTTCCTCAGCAGCCTGGATCAGATTGAATCCAGTCAGTAACAGCAGATTCCAGTGGTGACTGGTTTTTAGAATAAAAGGATCAAAGTGTCCGTAGAGACTTTTTAATCCTGCAACATGATGGTGTGTATCTTCACTGTCCATAACAGGGGATTTTCATCCATTTTTCTATGTGCATTTTATTTTCATATGACAAAACCTGAATGGAAACAGCAGAAAATTACAAAATAAAACTTAAGTAGACAAAACATTTGTACATTTGATTGAGGTGGAAAACTTGTTCAGATGGTTGAGGAGGTGTATCAACAAAAAAAAAAAAAANAAAAAAAAAAAAAAACAGATGGAAACAGATATGGAAAATGTGACATTCAGTACGTTTACATGCACATTAAAACTTTGATTATGCTTGGATTAAGACAATCAATTTATTTAAATGTCATGTAAACACCATTGTTAGATTGAAATCGGCATAAATCGATGTATTCTTGATAACAGAGTTTGGCCCAGTTATGACAGATATGAAATACTTGAAAATACTGTATGGCTCCAGGGAGAGAAGTAATATAAGATGATAGAGAGATCTGGATTAAAGACCCAAGATTCATTTAAGACCCACAAATGTCAGAAAGGGGAGCTAAGCCTTGAAGCCTTGTCACACAATCAAATGAGACTTCTGCTAAACTCTGCTAAGCTAAATCATCTTTATTTAACTTTTGATTTCCAAACATTCTGTCTCATTCTGTCTTTTGGGATAAGTTGGGCTGTAAAGGAGGTTTGATGTTGTTTAAATGATGGCAGTCAGGATTATTGCAGCTTAATTTTTCAACAAAATAAAAGCAAAACTTACTGGCTACCAGATCTACAATCAGATGCAGCCCATGCAACATACAACCTAAATATGACTAAACCAAAAAGACAGAGAAATGATAGCACTGTAATTTAAGGTGCAACAAATTTAAATGGCATTGTTCTGACCTAAATGGCACAACTGGAAGTAGTTTGTAGCTGACAGGAAGCGTATCACTGTTTTCTTTTAGTAAGAGGAACATCAGGAAGGACAAACAGCATCAATTCAATGGTATATGTCATAGGGCTAATGGACCTCATTTTCAATATAAAGAATACTCTCCAGAATATTATCATGTGTATAGATAGATAGATAGATAGATAGATAGATAGATAGATAGATAGATAGATAGATAGATAGATATTTATCATGTGTAATTTTTCTGTAATCTGCATATTCTGTCTTGATATCGACACTAATTTGTAGAAAATTCTTCAAGTTCTTCAAGTTAATGTGTGTTAGAATCAGGTTGAAATACTGTAATCTCACTGCACTGACAGATTTTCATCAAATAGATTTTTTTTTGGTTTGTTTTTTTTTTTGTTTGTTTTTTTTTTTGTTTTTTGCAGTGTAATGTTTTATTAATTAGCAACGATGACTTTGATTGTTTCACTCTTTCCCGTTTGCAGTCGGTTACACCATGAACGACCTGATCTTTCAGTGGCAGGAGAACGGACCCGTCCAAGTGGCTGAAGGACTCACACTCCCACAGTTCATCCTGAAAGATGAGTCAGACCTCAGATACTGCACCAAGCACTACAACACAGGTAACACACACACACACACACACACACACACACACACACACACTCACACACACACACACACTGTGCTGATCTGATATTATCTTTTAATTAAAGTGGGATCTGTAGAAAAACATGGATGTGGTGGATTTGACCTGAGGTTCCGTATCAATAGTGGATTGATTCAGGTTTCTGCTTTCCAGGTATTATACATATTTATTATTTCAGGTCCAGGGTGAAAACATCAAATACAGGTTATGAAAGAGATTTCCTGAGGTCTCGCATTAGGGTGTAAAGCCTCCTGCTCCTCCATCTCTGAATTGGAGGAGCCAGAAAATCCACATTTGGGCGACAGAGTGGAGTCTGAGTAGAGAAGAAGTGGAGCAAAGAAAATTTTGTTTCAGACAATTCCTGATTACAACTTTTATCATTTCAAAGTGTCATTTGTGCCTTTCATATAACCATCAATTTCACATTTTAGATTTTTTTCATGATTATGTTTAAGACACAATATATAAAATCTAAACTAAACTTTGAAACACCCAGCAGATTATTGCCAAACTCACTGTCAAATGAATGAATGCTGCACAGCAAAGGAGAAGTTTTATCATGTTTCTAAAGCTGGAACTCTCGTCCATCAACCAAATGACAGCTGTCATGTCCGGTTGCCATCATTTGCACCAATTAAATGAGAGGCGCAAACTGTGGCTGAGTGCGTTCATGTCGTTTGGCAGGTAAATTTACTTGCATTGAGGTGCGTTTCCACCTGGAACGTCAGATGGGTTATTACCTGATCCAGATGTACATCCCCTCTCTGCTCATCGTCATCCTGTCCTGGGTTTCCTTCTGGATCAACATGGATGCCGCTCCAGCCAGAGTGGCACTGGGCATCACCACCGTCCTGACAATGACAACTCAGAGCTCTGGCTCCAGGACATCGCTGCCGAAGGTGTGTGTGCGCTTCGTGTTTCCAGATTGATGCTGAAAATGGAAATCATGGCTTTGACAAAATAACACGGAAAATAAAATACGTTTCTTTTGTTTTGGAAAATGGTTGGCAGTATGTGGGTAGATTTTATTCGGTTAAAACATGCAAAATCGCTGGTATGGTCCTTTAACCACTAAACTTAAATCATGCTTTAGTTGCCACAAGGGATATTGGAGGGAAATCAAACTATAAAAATGGTGGCAGTGAAGATTTTCAAGATTTGTTTAGTAGAATTTTTTTTTTTTTTTTT
>VXCM01005825.1:36858-54618 GCA_014773175.1 Lucifuga dentata
TTTTTTTTTTTTTTTTTTTTTTTTTTTTTTTTTTTTTTTTTTTTTTTTTTTTTTTTTTTTTTTTTGCTTCTTTATGTAAATTTTTAGTGGTGTGTGTGTGTTTTTCAAGTTGGAGGAGTACCATTACGTGTTAGTTACACACGTCATATCTGCTGGTGTGTGTGAGACAGAGCCTCTTACTCCTGTTCTACATCTTGTATGCATGAGAAAAAAAATCAGACACGAAGCAAGTTTGTTACATAGCCCTTATTAGCACAACCATCTTTCTCGCACACACATCTGTGTGCATGCGCCATGCGTGCATGTGTGTGTGTGTGTGTGTGTCTTTGAAGTACTGAAGGGTGGTAGAGGCTGGGAGGTTTCTCGTGTTTCCGGTGTTCAACAGAGCTTTGCACTCTATGTTACACATGTGAATAAGTTATTATTTCGTGAAGGAATGAGCTTTCAATATTCAGACATCAGAGGAATCAGCGGGTGGTGTCGGGTGCTGTTGGGTGGTGTCAGGTGGCAGCTTCCACCCAAACAGCTCATGATTCCACTTCTCTGGAAAATAGACCGTAGTAGATATTACCCATAAGTTTATGAAGGAATGTTTTGATGAGTTGATTTCCTGCTTGGCAACATGACCTGTATAAAAACACAAAGACAGTTTCAGACTTTATCAAACTTTCCAAACATTTAATCTCATACACACTCAGCAAAATGTATTTATGGGGAAACGTAATGCCTCCTAGAATACATTCTGTAGATTCACAATATTAGCTGCACTGCATGGAGGCACTTTGCTAAAAATACGGAGGCTTCTGCCAGCCAATCAGATTGAGCCTGTCACAGCTGATGATGATGGTGACCTACAGCACATCTGCTCAGAGCGTTTTAAGCACTTTCTATCCAAGCATGCCTGATACCGGAAATAAAACAGTAAAGATTATGTTTGACATTTTTGGTTCATTTATGTAACTTGACTTCCCAACACACACACACACACACACACACACACACACACACAGACAAGGTTGTTCGCTCGCATTCACAACAATGGCTAGTTTAAAGCCTCCACCTGTGTGTCTTTGGAGATGATGTGAACCACTGAGCCACTAATTCCAATGTAAATTTGGTGTCTAAGATTCCCTTATTTTAAAAATTATAGTTTAATGTCAGTTTGGAGCAAAATGTTTGCTCAATTTTATGATTCTTTTTCTTGAGTCAGCTTTATATGTTGTCTGTTGCTTTATTTTCATTTCAAGATGTCACTGCCACTGCATGTGTAATGAATTAATGAATTAATGATACTGTGGCTGCTATTAATAACCACAGATGTGTGTAGTGGTTGTGTGTCAGGATTGCTGTTCTGCCGTTATTGGAGGATCTATGTGGCACCATGAGAGCAAGGTTTTGAGATCCTTCTGATTTTCTGGCTCATGACACATTGCTTCAGTCTTCACAGAGCGGCATTCTACAAGAGATGTGTGCTGGACTCGAGTTTAAAGGATCATACCATCCATTTTGCATGTTTGAGCCTAGTATATTCCATTTTCATACATGTAATGTTACTGACAATCATTTCCNAAAAAAAAAAAAAAAAAAATTCCTACCTTCCAGACCACCATTGTTCCAGTTCATTCTGGTACGCTATTAAAATCAACTTGTTGATACTTGAAATGTGCTTGGGATAGGTAGTCCATCATCGTGACCAAGACGTGTATTCAGGTTTTTTCAAAGTTCCATAAATTTAGTGTTTAAGCACAATGAAAAGTGTGGAGTGAATGTATGTCTCCACCGAGAAATATAGTCCCAAAAGAAGACCTACGTTTATAAAAAATGTAAAGAACTATGTGACTTTATAAGGCTGCGTAACTATTAGCAGGCAAAACATTCATTTTTAAGATGGGTGTATTGCTTGAATATTTGATTTTGAAAGATTAAGAGGTTTTGCAAAATATCAGGAAAGCTGAAATATGGTTTTAACCTTTTTATCATATCCTCAAACATGCAAGATGGATGGTATGGTCCTTTAAATATGATGCAAAAAGCTGTATGCATATTTTCTGCCTTTGTGCATCTGCAGAATTTTAGTCATGAACCTGAACAACGTTTGATGCATTTCTGGCTCCAGTAGTGTTTGTTGTTCTCCAGCATGACATGAAGCATAATGGAGTCTGCTCAAAGTGGAAGGTGATCCTAAAACTAAGTAGTCAGTAACAGATACACTGATAAACAATCTCCAATCAGAGCAGAATCTAAACAAAATCAGCTGTCAGAGAAAAGGGGAATAATTACAGGTATCGGTCCATTAGTTCAGAGCAGTGGTTCTCAAACTGTGATGTGTACCCCTGGTAGTAGTTAAGTTGCCTCCTAATGGTGCACCAAATGACTTTGGATATTTCTGCAGAGAAACAGGACAATGGAAACAGAAAGTTTCATATTTTGGAAATGAATTTTATTGAGAAATGTTATTTAATTTAATCATTATTCTCTTTTAATTATTATTTCAGTTCAACTATCGGTAACCTTTCAAGCTCAATTTCATTACAGCACACATGCATATGTGAGGTTTTTCTGTCTTTTGTTTGTTTGTTTGTTTGCCTAATAAATGGTTATTTTCCACTGTACAACTGTACCCTATGGTATGATGTTTATCCATCCATCAATCCATCCTCTACAGCCGTTTATTCTGTGTTGGGTCGCAGGTGGCTGGAGCATTTGTTGGGCGAGTGCCAGAGATCACAGCACTACAAACAGGCAAACTCATTTACATACAGACAATTTAGAGTTTCCAGTTCACCTAACCTGCATGTGTTTGGTCTGTGGGAGGAAAGTGGAGAATCTGGATGAAACCCACTCAGATGCAGGAAGAACGGGTGGAAGTGAAGACCTTCTTGCTGTGAAGCAAGAGTGATAATGACCCGTACGCTGCTCCCCAAATCGTGTTTATCGCAAAAACACATCTTCACATAAACAGCCAAATAATTATTGTTGGTGTCCATCTGATAGACAAACTCCTGTGGATACTTGGTTTCTAACCCAAAGTGTGTGCGTGTGTGTGTGTTGTCCACAGGTCTCATATGTAAAGGCCATAGACATCTGGATGGCGGTGTGTCTTCTCTTCGTCTTCTCTGCACTGTTGGAGTACGCTGCTGTTAACTTTGTATCGAGGCAACACAAAGAGCTGCTGAGATTCCGACGGCATCAGAAGAACAAAAACAAGGTATGGAAACACACACACACACACACACACACACACACACATTNGGCATCAGAAGAACAAAAACAAGGTATGGAAACACACACACACACACACACACACACACACACATTTATTCATGTCCACATAAAGAGCAATAAAAGAATGTAAGACAATAACTATATAACTGTATTGTGATACTTGTCAAATGTCATCACACTTGGTTTTACATATTACAGAGCACAGATGATCATTTCATTATGGATATATACAGTAAATAGCAGTGCCTATAACAGCTGAGGTTGAGCAATATGGAGCCCTTTAGCTCTCTTTTTGGATAACCTCAGGAACCGTAGACCACTTAAAACCAATCTATATACATGTCCCAAGCTGCTGAATAGAAAGACGAGCAGTCTGCATCTGTGGGTCTGAGATGGTGTTTGATTCTTCACCACCTTCATCATATACGCTTCTTCTTTAATCAAATATGCAGCCTTCTTCTGGGACAAATACGTCCCTGAACTCCTCATTCACAATGACAACATCGAGTGTGTAAACAGAGAAGTTTACAAAGCTGGTCTGATTATTGTTACTGAGGCTGAACATGAGGCTTTAACACTAGAATGTTTCACAGAAGATGACAAGGATTTGAAATGTCATTTATGATGAGGTCAATAATTCTGTTTTGTATAATCCTTTGTAAACACAGCATTCATTGAGAATGTATGACACTGATTCAGTGGCTTGATCAAACAATGAGAGCTGCAGGTAGAAAGAAATGGTGGGGAAGTTGAGTCAAGACCCGTAAGGTCCTGCAGGTTTGTTGTTCTCTCAATCCTGGTTCCCTGCTGCCACTGTGGTTCCTTTTTCAACTGCACTTTTCTCATTGGAAAGATGAGTAGAATGAGAGAGGAGGGGTCATGATGGTGAGGACAGTAATAATGAAAATAGCATAAATGCATGTGATGGTGCATGTGTGATTGTCCTGCAACAACACGTCTCACTTGCTGGTGCATGATTCAGCATACGTTTCCCTTTCTTTGTTTGGTTTTAGGATTTGTAATGTCATATTTCTGTGTTGTTTTTTTTTGTTTTTTGTTTTTTTTTCTCTGACATTGAGCCCAGATGATGAACTTGTTTGCGGTGCATGATGTGATTTTTGCGGTTAGGAAGGATCAACTCAGCATTCAGTCAACTCGCAAATACAAACACATGTACGTGTGTGTGCTTGTATATGCATATCAATTAGTTTTATTTGCATATGAATATATGTATTTCTAAACAGATTTATTTCATTTCTAAAAAAAAAAAAAAAAAANAAAAAAAAAAAAAAAAAGATTCGATTGAGCCCGTTAAAATAGAAGCATGTGCAGCATAAGTTGACTGAATGAATGAATGAATGAATGAATGAATGAATGAATGAATGAATGAAGTGATCTTTCCACTGCTGTGGATGCCTTTATTTGTTTCTTTAAGTTGGTGTGTGTTGATTATTGGTGTGCACACTGTCGACTGCTAGAACAGTGAAGGTGGAGTCGATCCTGAAGAACTCGCTGAATCCCTTCATCGCGTTAACAATGACAGCAGCCTCAAACCGTCAGAGCCTCTCTATGGATCAATGACCAACATCTGCACCGGCAACTACAGGGTAATGCCACAGGACATACAGGCTCTGTGTGTGTGTGTGTGTGTGTGTGTGTGTGTGTGTGTGTGCATGTGCATGCTGTATGTGGATTTTGTGTGCATGTTTTGCTTGCAAGTTTATTGTCTCACTGCTTTTCCCATCATTTTTATTTTTAATATCGATTAGTGGATCTGAACACTGGTTAGTTTAAATTTTTCAAAACAGATTAGGGTTTGCATCGAAAACTGTCAAAGAACAAATAAAAATGTGTCAATGAAGACAAATCAAAGTATTGCAGGTATGAAACAGTATAATAAGGAATCAAATTTCAAAGGGTTTTGAAAGAGAGTTAAGCGTTTTAGGGGCCTTAAGGGATCATTTTGGTGATCATGCATGTTTGAGCCCCATATATCCAATCTGCATACATGTTAAGTTACCGACAACCATTTTGACAACCACTGACAACCACAACCATGGAAGGTAGGAAAAACAATTCTGAAATTTACTGCTAAAGTATCCTATTTTGGAAAATGGCTGTCAGAATATTCTATTCTATTCTATTCTATTCTGACAACCATTTTCCAAAATGGGCTACTTTAGCTGTAAATTTCAGAATTGTTTTTCCTACCTTCTAGACTGCCATTGGTTTCAATTCATTCAGGTATGCTACTAAAATCAATTTGTAGAGACTTGAAACATGCTTGAGATAAGTAATACATCACAGTGAACACAATGTCTATTAACTGTTTTGTTGAAGTAATGTAGACACAGAATAAAATGTATACCTCCGCCAGGGAATATAGTCCCAGCAGAAGACATCTTTTACTGCGAAATTAAAATGACTGTCTTTCTGTCTCATGCATAAGGGTTAGAAGGTGAAATATTGAATTTTAAGGTGGGTGTATCACCTGAAGATTTGATTTTTAAAGATGCAGGGATTTGAAACAAATAACAGGAACAATAAATTTTATGTTTTTAACATAACATATGTGTGGGTTGTATATATTGAGTTCAAACATACACAATGGTTTTATATGTTTGAACTTAATAAATACTACCCACATACATATCACCTTAATGCCATCCACTATTTTAAAACATAAACTGTATTTTAGTTTCCATGTAATTTTGCAAAATGTTTCTGGTGACACACCAGCGTTAAAATTCAATGTTCCACATGTAATTGTGAAACATTAACGTGAAGTGAAAAAAGGTAGATAGACAGATAGAGGGGGAGGGGGGGAGCGAGAGAGCGAGAGAGAGAGAGAGAGAGAGAGAGAGAGAGAGAGATTACAGGAGTGGAAATAGTAATAAAATATTTTACTCGAGTAAAAGTGATATTAATTTGATGAAAGTTTACTCAAGTAAAAGTAAAAGTACTTGTGTAAAAATTTACTTAAATAAAAGTAAAAAAGTATTTTGTTTCAAATGTACTCTGAGTAAAAAGTACTGAGTTACATTGTTACCAAACAATGGAAAAATACATACATTTTAAACAGTTTTGCTGCAGCGTTCTCTCCATGTAAACAGAGCATTAATAGTGAAGTACAAAATCTCCCAAATTTCAAATATTGACATAGCAGTACATCTAAGTTAAATGTACAAGTAATTTTCGTAATTTTCTACTTCTGGTTTAGTGCCACATCATATGCAGTATGCAAAAAGAATAATAGTGCCAATTCCAGGATGATCTGACCTTTGACCTCTGCTGCTTTTCTCTGCAGCAGGAAGGGAAAGTGCACGGTAGCAGGCAGGCCTCCACAGCCGCAGCGCTTTCCACGCCCAGCAACAGCAAGGACTGCAGCTCCAAACCCAGCTCCAACAACACCCTCAATCTAGTCAACACCACTGGAGCCCTGACACACACTATCCAGAATGCACCAGGAGCCACAGCAGGCGGAGGGACATTAACTGCAGGAGGCAAAAGCAACGAGGAGATGAGGAAGTTATTCATCGACCGAGCCAAAAAGATTGACACTGTGTCCAGAGCCGGCTTCCCTTTGGCCTTCCTCTTCTTCAACATATTCTACTGGGTTCTTTATAAGATACTGAGGCATGAAGATGTGCTTAAGCAATAAAGGGAGAGAACTGTGCATATTCTGTATGTATATACACACACACATACTGCGATCCACATGAGAACACTTCACTGACCACTGGATGAGCAAGTACTCACACCCTTTACTAATATGTACTACTACCACAGTAGTTAAACCTCCTAAATTTGGGCATGTTTGAGCCCAATAAATGCAACCCACATACATGTTACATTACTGCCAACCATTTTCCAAAACATATTAATGGAGCTGTAAATTTTAGAATTGTTTTTCCTACCTTCCAGACTGCCGTTAGTTTCAATTCATTCCAGTACACTATTAAAATCAACTTGTAGAGACTTGAAACATTCTTGAGATATGTACAGTAATCCATCACAGAGAACCAATCAATAAAATTTTTTGTTGAAGTAATGCAAATTTAGCATTTCAAAACAGATTCAACACAGAACTACACAGAGTAAAATGTATTTCTCCGCCAGGGAAAATAGTCCCAGGAGAAGAGAAATTAAAATGACAGTGCCTTCTACAATTGTGCATAATACATTCCAGCGTACGTGTTAGCAGGCGAAACATTGAATTTTAAGGTGGGTGTACTGAACATTTGATTTTGAAAGATTAGGGGATTTGGCAAAATAACAAAAGTAAAATATGGTTTTATATTTTGAAAGATTGTTGGCAGAAAGTAATGCGTATGCAGGTAGAATTTAATGGGTTCAAACATGCAAAATCACCAGCATGGTCCTTTAAGTAAAAGTAAACAATATTAGGCATCCCAATAATTTTGGACCCTAGTGTATCTAAAATGCATCTCCATGAAGTTCTTAGAGCTGAAACAAAGCTGAGTTACAAGGTTTTTATGCCTGACTGAAGCAGCAAACAGTGCAAGATAGAAATACTCAAGTAAAATACTGTATGTACCACAACTTATCTTAAGTACAATTTATAAGTACAGTTCCCTGGTCTTTCCCCTAAGCCTGAGTACCATCCAGAATGTCCTCACTTTTCAAAAATATCCTCACTGTTCAGACTAATTGGTTCTCACCAAGATATTTGTACAGGAACACATACACACAAGCAAACACATACATGTGGAATTCAGGAAGAATACTGGTGAGACACACGGGTATGAAATCAGACTTTGATTTTAATTTGATGAACTGCTGCAGTTAACCGAAAATGAAGGACAATTAAATCTGTGCAAATTATTGGCATGAAGTTCAGCTTGGTGAAGTTTTGATAAATACATTTGCACAGACAACCTGTTTGGGCAGGATTTAAAAATGGAAGAAGCTCTTGTTTTAGCTAATGCTATTTTATACACTACATTTTGTAAAATACCAATTGCAGTATAAATGCCCTGTGATGTGGTTTACAGTCATTTGTGATACATGATAAAGTCGATCGTGTAACTATGTTCCTAAAACATGCTTTGTTTGGAAACTATGAGCTATAGCAATTTCAATCCGGATATTGATCTGCATCTAGCAGAATAAAACATGGGCTCATTTATGTTGTTACTGAACATATACTGTATGTTTACAAACATGCAACTACCACAATGTGTAAACTTTTTTTTTTTTTTTTANTTTTTTTTTTTTTTTTGACATATATTCAATAGCTGTGGATATACAGAAGAGCAGAAAGAAGGCATCTGCAATGCTGCTGTACAATGAACTTCAAGTCAAGTTTATTTGTACAAGCCAGTATCACATATAGAGTCTCAAAGGGCTTTACAGGCCCACACATAGGCGGTTCCCAACCCAGCCCACTCTCTGTAAGGAGACAAGGAAAAACTCCTTAAAAAAAAAAAAAAAAAAAAAAAAACTTATCATTTAAGGGAAAAAATGGAAGAAATGTCAGGAAAGACAGATTCCCTCTCTTCGAACAGCCAGGTGGGCAATAGGAGCTGAAGGTGGGGAAGCAGATAAATGGCAAATACATAAAAGCAATGAAACATTACAAGATGATATGAAACAGAAAATAAGCAATGATCCAGTAAGAGGATCCAGAAAGATGCAGCCAATCTGAACTCATAGTCATTATAAAGAGTCATATGACATGAATGTCCACAAGTGGGAGGATAGAGTAAAACTGTCAAAATCTGGCATCCAGGCTAATATGTCTAGATAAATAAATGGTGATATATCTGTAATTTATTACTTTGTAGTTACTACATTTGCAGTACTTTTGTAGTTGTTGCTGTCTAAACCAGCAGCCCCACAAATTCATGTCTGGATATCAGAAGTTTTAACACTTGGGAATCGACCATTTTACTGCAATTTTGATGCAACAGCTTTGCTGCACATGTACGTGTGTCAGCTGTAAACTGTTAACATTATGTTTGAAACAATGAAGTGGTTTACACAAGTCTGAAAGTATTTTTACACATGGAGGTTTTGTCTATGTAATGCTGTTATGTATTTCACCATCAGAGAGTATTTTAGTATTGCAGTGTAAAGCTGAAGCTTTCAAATGTATTACTGATGTCATTTCTTAGTATTTCCTAATATTCTATGGGTTGTTGCTACACTGGAGCAAAAACAGTTTCTGTAGACCTGCTGCGCTGACGTACATCTGTCTTCTTCCTGTTTATGAATGCCTCGCAAAGTTAAAGGATCATTCCAGTGTTTTTACTACAAAATCACATTTGCTATTGGTCTCCAGTCATTTTAATACAGTATAAAAACCATTGCAAGTCTCTGCGAGTATCTCTGGGTTGGTCACGTGTCCTAGTGAACACAAGTGGCTGCATTCACAGGAAGGAAGCTGGGTCTCATCCACATCTGTGAACAACTGCATCAGCAAGATGACAAGAAACTGAACTTCAGATGAAACAGCTGGAGACATCACATGTTACATACTGGAGACACGTGGCTGTTTGTAACACACACACACACACATACACACACACATACACACACACAGGACAACATGGAGTTAAGGCTTGGTTATGCTTTCGTGAGGGGGCTGTCGTTGGACACTTCCACAGAGAGTGAATGTTTACACTTGCCACATTCTCTGTTGCAATATTCTCCGGGGGCAGTATAGAGAAAATAACCATGTCAAACAGGAAGTAGTCAGCAAAGTAGTCACAAAATGATCAAGCATATGTTTCCAAACTTTATGGCAAAAACTCATATCTTTGTTCAGTGCAGTTATTTCATTCCAGGAGTTTTATGGTCATATGGGGTTTCTTATAAGCTACGTTCACATTATACGCTGAAGTGGCCCAGATCCAATTTTTTTTGCCTCCATGTGACTCAGATCAGGTTTTTTTCACAGAGTGTGAACAAACCAAATCTGATTTTTCATATCAGATCTGGGCTGCTTGCATATGTGGTCCTAGATCCAATCCATATCCGATCTCTGGCTTTGCAACCGCTGTCTGACCGGTCAGATCAGAAGTCATGTTCTTTTTTTTTCTTTTTTTTTATGTCTCACTTGTCTGTGCATGTGCACATCGCATCTCATTCTCATTCAGTGTTGGCGCCTCATAGCAGCCCAGTAAAAGTAAATATGGAGGAGAGCAACAACAGCGACAGCGGGGGTCAGTGGACAGATGAAAAAGTTTTTAATTTGTTGGATATATATGGAGAAGCTTCTATCCAAGCTAAACTTGAAGGAACATATCGTAACCGAACAGTTTTTGAGGAAATTGTGCGAGGAATGGGAGCTGTATGAATGGGGGCTATAAAAAACACGGCTTCATGTTCATGAAAATTGAATATATTATTCTTGTAAGCATGTGGCTACATTTTAGTTAAATCTGCACATGTGTGGCAGTTTAGGACTTCAGCGGTGACCACACTGCTGTTGGATAAGGGTTACTTACAATCATGAATGTGAACCATCAACACAAAATTGGATCTGATTAAAAAATGGGAATTGAGCATTAAGGTCTGTGTAATGTGTAATGTGAATGTAGCCATGGTCTCTCAGGAATGAGTCATAAAGGCGGGGTCACACATGAGGCGGGCTCATGTGTGACCCCGCCTCACCCCACCCCAGCTCTAACCCTGCCTCATGTATGTACGCACCAGCACGACAAGTCTACCTCCAAATTCCTCCATTTTGACCACTCGAACCAAGTCACAAAATCTAGGAGGTGCGCAACCACACAACACATTGCAGAGGCTCAGAACGTCATGGTGCAAGTGCTGCGACTATGTCATATATGACAAGTACCCCCTTCACCCTGGCAACAACGAAACCAAATTTTACAGGGCTCCACGAGGACTGACAGAGCATGGGGAACCAGGAATTCCAATTTGGAAAAAAAAAAAAAAAAGGGGAAACAACAAAATAGCATTATCAACAGCATCAAGTCTGCTTTTCATTTGTTAAAATTGTCATATTGCTGCTTAATGCAATTGTAAGTGCAAACTGATTTGAAGTCTGCACTGCATTATGCATCCAATGCAGCAACAGCTGCAACGTAACAACATAACTCTGACAATGATATAAACAGACATGATTTTCACTGTGATGAATTATTTCCCCCAAGCAAGTTTCATGTCTACGCAAGTTTATTTTCATACCATGTAAGAATGGAAACAAATTACTGCTGGGAACACAGCATTCAAATATCTAAAATACAATGATATGTCTTAAAAGAAGATTGCAAAATTTAAAAAAAAAAAAAGTGCAGAAAATGGGCTTAAACGTGCAAAATATTGGTATAATTTTAAAATTCTTGTTGTTTGATTGAAAAAAGTTCTCAGTCATTCATGGATTCTTTTTTCCCTTTAACACCGTCGGCTCTGATCCAGGATCTGCACGATGCTTTGATTTACCTCATGGCCGCTTCATGATTTATGTGGGACTGGCCACATGGGAGCCACAGACAAAAGAACATGTTCCTTCATGCTCAGGATTCTCATGTTTCTCCTGCTGACCCCATGACCCTGAAAACTGAGATCTCTCCAGCTTCTCTGTATTGAGCCAGGCAATCCTGGAGGGAGGTCAAGGTTCAGGTGGTGCATGAACACGAATGCATTCATCACTTTTCAGCACAACTGAATCAAAGAGAACGAGTCATGAACTATTTAAAGGTGTTTTTTTTTTTCCAACATTTACTGCAAGAGATATTATTGACAAACATTTCTTAAATCATAATTTAAGGGGAGAAAAGTAAGAAATTTGTACTTAAGGTAATTATACTTGAGTATTCTATTTTGTGAGATTTTATGCTTGTACTCAATTAAGAAAATATTGTACCTTATACTCCAACACATTTATCTGACTGCAGTCGCTACATTCATATAAAATATGATGCATTATTATAGGATAATAAAGCAGCTGACAGCTGTAATGATCTCCATGGAGACCAGCAACAACATCACAATTCTGTTTACACATTAACGCATCTGTAATTTTCACACTCTGAAAGAAGAATTCATCACTAGTACTTGCGCTTTATGTACATTTTGCTGGCAATACTTTATTGAGGTAAGATTTTACTTGTAAGTGAATATTTTGCATTGTTTGTGGTATATATTTTCACCTCTATATACCATAAATTATTACATTCATGAATGCTTGGGTTTCATTCATTTCCATTAGTTATCAGTAGAAACCAGCAGATGACTGGAAGTCAAAACACAATGGAAGTAGGAATTACTGCACTGTGCTTAAAGACAAGTTGTGTCGTACACATAATTTTATTTAAGTGGACTAAATCATGCCAAAACACTGTTGTGGACCTTCAAGAAATAAAATGGCAGATCAACATTTTGTATTATTCACTACTTCCTGTAACTGTTGCTGCTCCAAAAAAATAAAACATTCCAGAATTTCCTGGAAAGCTGTTCAGAATATGAACATATGAACTTTTCCTACATTAATTATAACTGTTTCTCAATAGAAATGTTCAAATGGTTCCAGTGGAAACTGCCATAACTCTTTCAGTTTAACAAGACTGTTTCTGTTGTAAGGTCACATGTGAACAACCCTAACCCTAACAAAAAAAAGAAAGGGAAGGAAAATCATCAGAAAGAAGTTTCAAAAGGATAAAGCGATAGCCTTTAGCAACAAGCAGTTAGAGCACAAACTGTAACAAATTAGTTGTTTTTGTGTAAATTGTGTAATTTGTGTAAGGTGTCATTTATCAGAAAAATTAGTTTCTTTTTGCATACTGCTGTGACGAGTGTCACGCTTCATTAAACCCTTCCATCAACTCTCAGCTTAACTCACCACCCACCCATCTAGTGTGACTTAGTTCACCACCCCATGTGTCTTCCAAGCTTATCTCCCACACCAAGCTCACGCAGGCAAAGTGAAGAAAATTCTACAATTACTCACAGATGTTTAACCTTTTAGACTCTTTCATTGGATTCATTTATAACATCACTGTAGACTTCATCTGACTGGATCATAGCTCAGCTGCTGCTGCATCTTCTCATGTTTTATATCTTTGTCCTCTCTTTTACTTTGTCACTTCCTGCTTTCCCACCTACATCACTCACACACACACACACACACACACACACACACACACACACACACACACACACACACACTGTAATTTGAAGGGTCTCTCCTGGTTTTGTTTACAAATATTTCCTTAGATGTTGAAGGTTTTTTTGACCTTGTCTTCTGAGAGAGCCTGAGTCAGTCAGAAACAATTTGTGTGTTTTGTGTATGTGTGTGTGTGTGTGTGTGTGTGTGTGTGTGTGAGAGAGAGAGAGAGAGAGAGAGAGACTTTCTCAACTTGAAACTCAACTTGAAAATTTGACTTGATATACATCATATTCTGAACAGAATCAGTCACTTCTCATAGATAATGTTTTTGCTGCTTCTTTTAGCTTATTTTAGCACAGTTACGCATAAGGTTGAGTAACACATATTAATCTACCTCAACCAAACCCACCCAAGATGTAACTTTACCTCAGTTTAGATGTACACTTAATGAGGATGATTGTGACCGGGTTTCCAATATGCAATCTCATAACAACTATTTTAAAATTAAATCAGAGCTGTTGCTATGTCATCTTGCTAATATAGCAAGAAATGCTTCAGTGTATATACCGCCCTCAGTATTTAGACAAAAGAGGAGTGGGAGGAGAGAAAGAGTGAAAGGAAAGGAGGGCAAGTGGAAGGAGGAAGGAGGAGGATTGCAGGAGCAGGAGAAAGGCAGGTTCAACAATCTGTGTGAAATCACTGTGCAAACTGGAAAAAGTGAAAAGTTGATTTTTGAATCAATTATCTGATCAGATTGAAAATAAAAGATGTTTACCTGCTCTCCCTCTTTGG
The DNA here is from genome assembly GCA_014773175.1 of Lucifuga dentata. Taxonomy (NCBI): domain Eukaryota; kingdom Metazoa; phylum Chordata; class Actinopteri; order Ophidiiformes; family Bythitidae; genus Lucifuga; species Lucifuga dentata. Next base: position 50,975 of record VXCM01005825.1, read on the forward strand.
CTACGGCCAATTATAACCTCATATGTGCAGTGAGCCGCGTGCCGTTGCATTCCATACATAGATAAGATAAGCATATTCTAGGCAAGGTGACTTTTTTCTGCCGTATAAAGATTTGATGATAAACAGTAGAAATGAACCATCACATCATTAGTAAGTATTAAGTATCATTAATGCCACAAACAACATAGCAAATAAAAACTCAAGTGCAACAGCTGTGTTCCATGTGTAACTCCACCTCGTTTGACCCCGCCTCATGTGTGACCCCACCTAGTGTGTAACCCTACCTCATATGTGACCCCGCCTCATGTGTGACCCCGCCTCATGTGTGACCCCACCTCATGTGTGACCCTGCCTCATGTGTGACCCCACCTCATGTGTGACCCCACCTCATGTGTGACCCCGCCTCATGTGTAACCCCACCTTGCATGTAACCCTGTCCCTAAATCAAAGGATGCAGAAAAATGTGTGACAAAAGAAATTTTCTAAATAAAATAAACAAGGAGAATAAAACTGCCACAATAGTCTGTAAAATATAATTAAAAAGAGAAATACTATGTACAGACAAAGTGCCAGTAAACCTCCAACAAATGTTTATATTTAGTTAATAAATACAGGCAGTTGAAATACGCAATAACATAAAAGCAGCATGTACTGTAAATGCAAATACAACATATAAGGCATTACAAACATAAAAATAGCCAAAATAGCAACATCAAGTTGCTAAATATGAAAATACATTTTTTGTTGCAGTGAATGCCCTCCGTATATAGACAAAAGAGGAGTGAGAGGAGAGAAAGAGTGAAAGAAAAAGAGGACAAGTGAAGGAGGAAGGAGGTGTGCAAGAGCAGGAGAAAGGCAGGTACAACAAGCTGTGTGAAACCTATAATTATTATCAGGCAGAGTTTACTTAGTCTTTGATACACACACACACATGCTCTCTCTCTCTCTCTCTCTCTCTCTCTCTCTCTCTCTCTCTNGTGTGCACAGAGAGAGAGAGAGAGAGAGAGAGAGAGAGAGAAAGCAAAACAGAAAGAGAGGGGGAGGGAGGGAAGAAGGGAGGGATAATATAGCCAAGCTAAAAGCATGAAAACACACACAGAAGTGTGAGAAAGAGCCTGTGATTGTGTTACAGAGAGAGAGAGAGAGAGAGAGAGAGAGAGAGAGAGAGAGAGAGAGAGGGTGTATATACAACCAGAGCCAGACATCAAGAAAACAGAGAAGAAAACTGACAGTGAGAAGAAGAGGAAGAGGAGAAGGAGGACGGAGAGGTGACTGGGGCTTTGGTGTGCTGGACTGATCATGTCTCTGGTGGGGAAGGTGGCTATGGTGACTGGGGGGGCTCAGGGCATCGGGAAAGCCGTGGTCCACTTACTCCTGCAGAACTCTGCCAAGGTCAGCATGACTCCTTCTGCCTTTAACTTTTACTCACTGAACTCGTGGGTTTACTGCTGCTGGTTGCTGCTCTCCTCGCTTATCCAAAAAAAACCTGTTAGAATTTGACTGATTCTGCAGTAAAACCTCAGTATTTTCAATGATTCGTGTCCGTGATGAAGCCTGAAAGTCTTGTTTTCTTTCTGTTTCAACTTGATTCTGACATAGTTCAACTTTCAAGATTGTTTTAAGAATCAAAGCACTTTTCTTAATCCTGCTGCAGAGATCTGTGTATTCTGACACTCATTTCTAGGAAATTCATAAACCATGTTTGCATATTGGAAAAAAAAAAAAAGTCTGAAATGATCTCAATGTACAGGCAGATTTTGTACTAGATTTAAGAAAATGACTTAAACCTAAACAATGGACAGAATAAAAGTGAAATTAAACTTAATGCCTGTATCTTGCTGATCATCTAACTGTACTGTGACGTGTTTTTTTACTTTATTGATGCTGCTCAAACAGAGCCTGTTTTGACCTCCGTGTTTTGTCGTGAGATTTACTGAAACTGTTTGAGCAGGACGTGAATGATTAATTGTTGACTTTACAAATCTACACTCAAGCTGCCCGGGTTAATTTGACTTTGACCCAGCATGATAACACTGACTGCCTTTAATACGTCAGGTATGATTCTAGATAAAAATGTTCTTGTCTTTTAATGATTTCAGCAGAGATGAGGATCTAGTTCAATTAGTTTCTGAATGAAAAATACATTTAAAAGGCAAAATAGTAAAGCTAAAAGACATTTAAAACAGATGAGTTGCCGTAAATGATAGTGTATAAGAAGACACCTCACACCATCTGTGGTGCAGCAGTCAGATAAATGTGTAATTTCTCTTTTTTTTTTTCTCTCCATTTTTGGCTTCAGTGCAGGCAGAGCACGACTCACTACTGACGCCGCTCACACTCACACTTGTGAGATCACAGATTAAGAAAGCAGGTTAATAAGAGGAATTTCTTTTGTATGTTCAACACAAGTGCATGAACAGCCTGTCCTTTATCCTCTAGTGCTACATTCAAACTGTGGAGAGTACATGGATTGATTGATAAGTTCTGAGCCTGACACATAAGCAGTAAAGGGTGTTATATTTTTTGGCAGTAATATAATTGCTGAGGTGTTTTTGTATTTACAATTTGAGCTCATTGAGTTTGCACGTTTGCACATAATTTGCACATTTCAGAGGTACACAAGGTCTATTTAAAGATGCTATCACCATGGCTAACCATGATTGTGGTTTTAAAGGACCAGAGCGGTGATTTTTCATGTTTGAGCCTAATATTTACAACCATATACATGTTACGTTACTGCCCACCATGCTACTTGTGTGGTAATTTGTAATAATTAATATTAATAATTATAAATAATAATAATAATAAGAAGAAGAAGAAGAAGAAGAAGAAGAAGAAGAAGAAATTTGTAATGTACTGCCATTGGTTTCAGTTCATTCCAGTACACTATAAAAAATCAACTTGTAAAGACTTGAAACATGCTTGAGATAGATAATCCATCACAGCAAACATGGTGTTTCTTAAATTTTTTGTCAAAGTTACTTGATCATTTCAACACAGAGCTGGGAACCAGGGAATATAGTCCCAGGAGAAGACGGCTTTTACACAGAAATTTAAAACATCCATGCCTTCTACATTCAGGCATACGTGTTAGCAGGTGAAACGTTAAATTTAAAGGTGGGTGTATCACCAGAACAATTAATTTTGAAAGCTTAGGGGATTTGAAAAACATAATAGAAATCTAAAATACGGTTTTATGTTTTGGAAATTGGTTGGCAGTAACATAACATGTATATACTGGGCTCAAACATGCAAAATCACCAGTATGCTCCTTTGAAAATAGTTCATCTCCCACCCACTTTGTCTGACTTTGCCCCCTCAGGCTTCAGTCTCCTCCCAAACATGAAGAAGGCTGTAACTGATCATGATTTTATGCCAGATGATGACGTCATATCAGCTGTGAAGGAATATTTGGAATAGCAAAGAATGAACTAAAATTCCCTCCAGCATTGTTATGTCAACTTGGATGGAGATTATGCAACACATCTTTGGTTAGAGATTTCTATGCTAGGCTCAGAACTTATCAAGCAGCCTTCACCCAGTTCTGCTACTTCTCAGTTCTCTCTGTGCATAAATATATGTTACGTCCCTCACTGTGTAAAAGGTCCGTTGACGTGTTTTCTTTATTTCTTAGCTCTTTCACT
>VXCM01005826.1:0-31247 GCA_014773175.1 Lucifuga dentata
TAAAACAGCTTGAACCCTGCTCCTAAGCTTCTAGCCTTGCTACCTTTCCACCTGGTCTCTTGAACATAAAGTATATCCACCTTTCTTCTTTGCATCATGTCAGCCAGCTCTCTAGCTTTTCCTGTCATAGACCCAACATTCAAAGTCCCTACTCTCATCCCTAGACTCTTGCCTTTCCTCTTTTCTCTCTGCCTACGGACACGCCTTCCTCCTCTCCTTCTTCGACCAACAGTAGCCCAATTTCCACCAGCACCCTGTAGGTCAACAGTACCGATGGCGGTCGTTGTTAACCCGGGCCTCGACCGATCCGGTATGGAAGTCATAGGAATGATTCGCATCTTTGCTTTGGCATAGGTTTTACGTCGGATGCCCTTCCTGACACAACCCTCTGCATTTATTCGGGCTTGGGACCGGCACAAGGTGGACACTGGCTTGTGCCCCCTTGAGGCTGCATTGGTTTTAATATTGTGACTGATCGGTGTATATATATATAGTTACCAGAACTATATTTCCTGTATAATTTTTAGCTCCTTTAGTGTAGATACTTTAGGAAATGCTTTGTGGAACTCACAAGACCGAACATCTCTGATTGGTCAAATGCAAGCTTCCCTCAGCCCAGTTAGGGTGACAGTGCTCTTTAAAAAGGTTCAAGATTTTCATCATTTTTGTCTCTTCTCCAACATCAGGATATTCAGAAATTATTTCTGTTGTTGGCATGTCTGGTGCTGAAATTTTGGCACCCATCGCTTCTTCTAATTTTCCATAATCTTCAGGGTAATTGAACTCACCACGTAGTTCCTACTCTGATAGTTCCAGGTCAAGCACTTCTGAACTTTAGCTCCAAAATCCCCAACTGATTATCCAGTCACTTTGCTCATACATTCCAATAGGCCATTAAATGTATAAATTCATTAATAATGTGTGTCACACATCACCAGGTAGCAGTTTAATCACAACATCTCAGCTGTGGCGTCGTTTATTTGCCTAAAACAGGCCAACGTGTGACGCTGAAATATTGCAGTGATGAAGGCGAAAGAATAAACGCCAAAGAACATTTCAAATCTAGACATTCAGGGTTCAAGATAATGACGAACTCCAGGATGAACTGTGTGTATTATGGATATACAGTCAAGTGTGCGTGTGTGTGCACCATAATGCGTTTATTGCAACAAGAATAAATGGATGTTGTTGTTTTTTTAAGTGGATTTAACTTTGACAAGAGTTTTTCCTGCTGTTAGTTTTTGATGGGGAGGTTTGACGCTCATGTGGAATAAATCCAAGACAAACACACTGACCTCATGTCTGAGTTTGGGATTGGGACTTTTTAAACCACACACACACACACACACACACACACACACACACACACACACACACACACACACACACAGGAACACATAAAGTGATAGCTGTGATAATACAGGACTAACAGTCTTTTCACAGACAATGCATGCATACTTGTTCTCTGACACACATGCACACATACATACACAGACATTATTTTGACAGCTGGTCACTCAAACAAATATAAATATATGAACTGACATACTCATGAATGTAGGTGTAAATCCAATTTCCATTTTGACAGCTGCACACACACACACACACACATACACACACACACACATACTAGCAGAGTTCAGTNATTTTGACAGCTGCACACACACACACACACACATACACACACACACACATACTAGCAGAGTTCAGTTGTGTTCACTGAATTTGTCATTAAATTTGTCACGGTTGTCCTGATTAGATAAACTCTGAGAAGCATTTCACGTGTCCCTGTGAGGAATTTGTCAGAGCTGATTGAATTAATAACTTTGAACTATGTGTGTGTGTGTGTGTGTGTGTGTGTGTGTGTGTGTGTGTGTGTGTGTGAGAGAGAGAGAGAGAACGCAAGTAAGTGGATGTTGTCTGTACCTTGTAGTGTCATGAGCGAACCTTGACCTTTGACCCCGCTGTTAAGTATAGAATGTAGATTTCGGAGAAGAGGAAAGCAAGAAAAAAACAGAGGAGAGAGGATAAAAATGGGAGCAATCAGAAAAAATAAAGAAAGAAGGAAGGAAGGGTGGAAGGGAGGGAGGGAGGAAGGAAGAATAGAGAGAGAGCACGAGGATAGGAGGGAGGGAAGGATGACATGTGGGTTAGAGGGGTTTCCTGAGGTTAATGAACCTGTCAACCACCAGAGACAAAGCAGAGCAGTGGAGGAATGGAGAGAGAAGGGGGGGGGGGGNGGGGTCAGGGAGAGTAGACTGTTAATTAGAACTATGGGTTCTCAAGGTTATGTGTGTGTGTGTGCATACATGAGAGAGAGAGAGAGAGAGTTTGTGGATAAGGCCTGCAAGAGGTAGATGTTGCATATACTGTATACTCGTTTGCTAACCTCATACTTGGTGTGCGTGTGTGTGTGTGTGTAACCAGAGTGTGTTTCAAATGTTGCATGTGTGTAAATATGTTTCAGAAGAACAAAAAACAGCTCAGCATCTTTGTTTTTTTGTCTTATTTGATGCATTTCTGTGTGAACCTTTAAAGTATTGTTGTTGCTGTTGCTAATAACACAAACACGAATAGTAAGTCTTGTATTAATACCCAGTTTATGTGTCCAAAGAGAGCCAAAGAAAGAGAGAGGAGACACACACACACACACACACACACACACACACACACACTGGTTAGCGTCACACAGTGGGGAGCTGACAGACACCCTCCGTCTTTACTCTTATCCAGATAAGAGACGGTGGTTACAGATAGCAGCAGATTAAAGCTTGTAGTTAGATGAGCTGCATGTAGTGAGTGATAGCATGACCTACATCACACACACACACACACACACACACACACACACACCTTTATGGATGATTAGTCAGGCAGCTTTGACATTTGAGGTCAGAAATCTTACTTTTTTCTACCTTTCGGATTTGCTCAAGTTGCACAGGAAGTACAGGGAGGAAGAGCAATGGTGAGAGGTGTGATTGGCTGTTTCAGCTCCTAAACTAGTGTACTAGAATGGTTAAAACACACACACACACACACACACACCTTTACATTCTGTTATGCTTGACTTATCCTGTCAGCTTGGTCTGTTTCACTCTCGATGTTTACCAAACACACTGTAACACTTAAGCTCCTTAAAAAAATTGGTGTGTGTGTGTGTGTGTGTGTGTGTGTGTGTGTGTGTGTGTGTGTGTGTGTGTGTGTGTGTGGCAAAGCTCAGATTGCACAGTCATTACTACATTCCTCCTCAATTCAGTGAAGTTCTGTATGTGTTTGGAAAGAAACGTTTGGTGTCAGTGATACCGTCTTTGTGTTGCCGTGCAGATGAATAGATTTCAGCTATCAGATAAGTTTTGTCCAAAGAAATTTGACTATATTTTGGCTGGTACTTAGGTTTTATCATCAATTATGAAACTTTAGAGAGTTGACTCCAAATTCAAGAGTGAAGAACCAGGTTTAACTGTGGCTCTGTTATTGAAACAGTCTCAACCCAGTTAAGATGCTTATTAATAAGCATCTTAATTAATATTATTCTTTTCTTTGTTTTTCAGAATAACATGACCCCAAAAAGAAGTCACTGGCAGTACGAACAGTGTGAGGGATCAAGCTAAATATAACATCCAGGCCATCAGTCAGTTAATGATGTCATTTAATGATGAGGACAGTAGAGAGAAAATGTCAGCAGAGTTCATTAACCTTACTCTGGCTTCTTCCCCAAAAACAGCAAGACAGCCATAAGAAAAAAACTAAGAGGAATATTCCATTGTGACCTGTTGCAAGAGCCAGTGAGTCCTTCAGGACCCCAAAGAAAAAGCCCTCGTTTGTCCGTTCACAAAGACAAACACAGAAACACACAGAGAGTCTTGTCATTCATAAGCAGACACCTGATAAAGTTTGTTGTGTGATCAGGTCTTTTTTTTTTTTTTTTTTTTTTTTTTTTTTCCCCGATGTTTGGGCTCTGAAGGACCTCCTAGTCTGTTTTTCTCTATGGATATTAAAGCCGAGTACTTAAGTGCCAAGAAACTCATTCTTAGCACTCAAAGATGCTCATTCTACACCCACAGTCAAATGTTTTTGTGCATACAGCACCCTCCTTTAATATTGTCACCCTTGATAAATAAAGGCAAAATGGGCTGTGAAAAAAAAAGGGTCTTTATTGTTTATCCTCTTGATCTTTCATTCAAAATCTTAACAAACCAGCAAACTTAACAAACCTTAAAGTAGTGCAGTGCCCATTGAAAATGTGCCTGTTCTGACCGGGCCAGGCCTGTGGAGCGGAGCATATGCCGCCACGCCCGGAGCATATCCTGCTGCCATGCCTGGAGCGTGTTCGGACCGGGCTGGACTTTACGGTGTACGCCACAGCCTGCCATAATTTTGTTCTGCATGTCCTTGTGCGCTAGCTTTGTTTGCTGTACGGGATCAGGTTGAGACTGTGTCACTGGACCGGAGCATGTGCCGCAGCGTTCAGAGCGTATCCTGCTGCACGGACTACTTTTTACTGGCACAGCTCAATTCGAGGACCGCTCATCCAAACAACTTCACATGTGACACTACACGTCTTTGGGTCCTGAGCAATGAACCTGCCAAATTTCAACTTCATACAGTGCTGGGTTCTAGAGATAATGGTACCACAGCCAGATAGACAGACAGACAGAGAAACTGTCTTTATAGATAGATATAACCTTTAATTAAAATAATCTGCCTGGTGGCGTCTGATTGTTTGGAGGTTTGGAGTCCGCAATTCTCCAGCTGTGATGCTTGGATCTTTGGCCACTCAAACCATCATCCTCGCTGTGTCTGGAGCCAATATACACACACACGTCCTCTTCCAGGCTCACTGAGAAAAATATTTGTTTAATGATAATTCCTTTTTCCTTTCAATTATTTTACTTTAATTAAAGGTTATATCTTTAATATTTTAAATGAAAGATCAAGAGGATAAACAAAGACATTTTTTTTCACAGCACATTTTATTTTTATTCGCAAGGGTGCCAGTGTTAGTGGAGGGTGCAGTATTAAAGCTGAGTACCATAGCGCCAAGAAACTCATTCTTAACGTTTATTCTACACCCACAGTAAAACATTTTATATGTCTGTTTTATATCTGCTGCATGGGAACTGTGACCTTTAACTTTGGTGATTTGTCCTATGGTTATTCTAATCTGTTGTTTCTCCATGTCAGAGATTCAACAGGGTTTCATTCCAAACTGTGAGGCCAGAATCAGTACGTTTTGTCATGTTTGGTTGGACTCAAACTGCTCATTCTCGCATTACACCATCTTAAACATAACTTTATCTTCTCCTCCTGCATCCCTTACTTTCTGTCCTCTTTCTCTCTTCTTTCCTTGTCGGTATTGCAGAGAGCCTTTTTTTTTTTTCTTTTAATGTTCCGAGGCAGTAAACTGTACATACAGTATGTAATTAATGGAACTGCTATCAACGTATCTGAACCAGCCACTGCTCTTTGAGATTCATAGCTGAACTCCCTCTAGTCCTACAAATCTTCCTCTCCTTCATTTAAACATGTGGTGGTAGCCATCAAAAATATTTCCCATCCTGCATCTGTTTTGGCCACCAGCCATTGTAGAACTATAAATATGGTAGAAACAATTTTTGAAAAAAATGATAATTGCTGCACAGAATAACGTTTGCCAGAACAATGTCACATTATTTTGCTAGTTAGAAATCGTAGTAAATCTAAATTTTCTTACAACAACATGTAAAATCCTGATTGAAATACAGGAAGTCTTCATAACTAATAAATTGCTTCATTCCAGCTGCACTGTTGGAAATGTATAGTTTTAATATAATGTGAGCATTACCTCATTGGGATGTACATCCATTGTGATTTGATGCTGTTATTGGCATTTTTCCATCTTCTTACTCATAAAACCAAACAGAGTGATTTCAGGATGGGTAGGGAGGCAAGATCTTCCTGTCACAAGGAAGAGGCAACATTTTCCTTCTGACAGGGAGAACTGGAGTTTATGGGAAATATGATCTTCATTGAAAGGATATTCTACATGTAACATCTGGAACTAAAATTTTATCAATGAAACTCCCTTCTCTCAATCTTTAAATCTTTTTTCTTTAATAAATATAATTTCAAGATGTTGCTACTGTTTTGCATTTGATTGTTCAAAGCGGTAAAATTTATAAGTTCAGCAAAAAGTCTTTCCCTGCCAGTTGAATTGTAGACACTTCAGCCTGTGTGGCTTCTTTGAGCTTATTATGATAAATCGCTTTCAAATTGGCTTAATGTTTCTCAGCTTTGTATATCTTGAGTTCATCTTCTCAGTCTCTCTGGCTTTGATTATCTATTAGTGCATGATTAATATATTTTTTTGATGTGGCTTGCAGCCTCTTGCTATGAAATGAGCTATGACTATAATGTTATAATATGTTGAGATAAGAAAGGTCTTCCGCTCATAGTGCACAGACAAGTTGGAGCTGCATAACAGACCTTTTATATATATATATATATATATACATAAGAAGGTCATGGCATACATGGGTATTTATTCATGTGCTGACAGAGCCTGCTGCTTCTCTAGTTAAATTAAGATATTTTTGGACTATTAATCAATTTGAAAATGAGCAGAGTTGTAACATCTAGTGCTAAGCAGATCTTACATATTAAATGAGCTGCTTTTTAAACCAGAGCCCAAAATGAGACATGAAAGTTGTGTTTCTGACTCAAACTTATTATAAAATGATGCATAATGGCATTGGTTGTTACTTTAAAGCAACGTGTATGGCTTCAAAAATGCAAAGGTAAATGTCTTTTTTTCTTCTTTCTTCAAAGGACCATACCATTTTGCATGTTTTGCATGTTGAGCCTTATATATTTAATTTTCATACATGTAACGTTACTGACAATCATTTCCCAAAGTATACTACTGAAACGGTGAATTAAAAATGTTTTTTCTGCCTTCCAGACCACCTTTGGTTTCAGTTCATTCTGGTACGCTATTAAAATCAACATGTTGATACTTGAAATGTTCTTGGGATANGTTTCAGTTCATTCTGGTACGCTATTAAAATCAACATGTTGATACTTGAAATGTTCTTGGGATAGGTATCATCACAAACAAGATGTATATTTAGTTGTTTTTTTTTTGTTTGTTTGTTTGTTTGTTTTTTGAAGTTATGCAATTTTAGCATTTAAGCACAATAAAAAGCAAGGAGTGGATGTATGTCTCCACCGGGGAATATACATAGTCCTAAAAGAAGATCTGCATTATAAAATGCAGGTCTGCATTAGTAAATGGTATTAAAAAATTACTAAACTGGTATTAGTTATGCATTAGTAATACATAACTAATATCAGGCAAAAGTGATTTTTTTTTTATTTTTAAGGTGGGTGTATCGCTTGACTATTTGATTTTGAAAGATGAAGAGATTTTGCTAAATATCAGGAAAGCTGAAATACAGTTTTATCCTTTGGGAAATGATTGTCAGTAATGTAACATGTATGAAAATTGAATATATTAGGCTCAAACATGCAAAATGGCCTGTATGGTCCATTAAAGTCTGCAAGAGGAAACAGTAAGAGTAAATTTGCCAGTAAATAAGAATGTTTTTTTTTGTTTTGTTTTGTTTTGTTTTTCAGTAAGCATTCTTGAGATCTCTCTTACCGCTGTACAACCCCAACAGGAGTTAAAACAATACTGGAATTTTGAGAAATTTCTCAGAAATCAATGTGACTAATCTCAAATTGAGTATAAAGCCAGCTTGCCAAGCCATGTGACTGAGAAGACTGCTGTGAATATTTGTTCTTAGTTTAATGTTTTATCTGTATTCCCACACTTGAATTGAGGAACTGCTCTCAAGAGGAAAAGTTGAGCTTAGCAAGCTGACACTATTAATGAATTAATTTGTTTTTGCATCCTGTGCGTTTGAATTACACGATTTGAATGGCCAAAGCCTGTGATTCGCTCTGCACAGCTCGGTTGACATGCCACAATATGGGTGCTCACACCGAAAGAAGTTTTGTTTATTGACAATGTCAAATAACACTTTCTTCCATTCAAAACAATATGGCCGCATCCACAAGGTATTGACATGAAGAAGCATTCAGGCAACTTGACAATAACTTTCAGAAAATCTGTTCATGCCTTCAGAAAAATTGGTTCTGAGATGTTTCAAACTGCATGAAAGCCAACCAAAACTTTTTGCATGTCAGAACTCCATCTGATCGCCAGAATGCTCAATCGTAGATCATTTGGGTGATGAATTGTTGTAGCAGCCCTCCTCAAACTGCATGTCAAACAACGACCAATCAGGCTGAAAATCAACCCAACTCTGAGAATTAGTCCACGACTGTCACATCAAGGTTAAAATTGGGCCTAACTTGCACGATGTTCTCGCTTTAAACATTCAGACAGTGACAACAACTAGGGTATATTGTCACATATTACTTATTGTTTTCACTTCTGAAATGGTTTTAAGGTAAAATTAGATACATTTCCCTTTTTGTCCAACAGATCCATGTTTAAATGTGATGGTAAAGCCACACTAATAATTAGAGCCTTGCACAGGCCCCAATTTTAGGCCCATACCCAGCCCAGCCCTACACAGTTCTGTCTGAACCCGAACCAAAGCCCTAGACTTAAATTGAATTGAATTGAATTGAATTATTAAATTAAATTGAATATATTATAAATTTGAAAATTTTATAAATTCTAAAAATTAAATTGAATAAAATTCTCGGTTTCAGCCCAACTCGAGGCCCACGGCCTTTTTTTTTTTTTTTTTTTTTTTAAGCAGTCATCAGAACCGGAAGTTCAACTCTTTTCAAAGTAAAAGTAGCGGCTGTCAGCTGCTGCTGCATGCAGCGATGGCTGGCAGTTTCTGAGCACCAGCAGCATCAGGAGGTATGTTATGACTATGAGTGGAGAGAGGAGGGGAGGGAAAAAAAATGCCCAAGCCCAGCCCAGACCTGAGCCAGCGTTGTGAAATTCAGTCTGAAGTCCGGCCCGATTTATCATTTTCCTCGGGGTCCAATGGGTCCTGAGGAGGCCCATGCAGGGCTCTACTGAGAATCCGTGTAACTGCACTGAATAGCTGAACTTTACAAGGAAATTCTTCTGTGCTCTGATTTAGAGCCAACAGCCACAGTGAAGCCTTGTACTAAACTCATATGTAATATTTGCTAAAACCAAAAGAAGACACAGAAACAGTAAAGGAATGTCCATCTGTGTTCTGATTGTATCTTACGTTATACTGATGGTCCTGTTGATTTGTCCTCCTCACACGGACACGTTTGACATCACGCTCAGAATCTAGACGCATCTGTACATTACTTCTTTACACGTGTTGTCCTGCGTATCTTCTGCTGTACACAATTACACAAGTGTGACTTTATAGACATTTAGGCAATTTTGCTTATGTTTAGGGTTAGAAAGCTAAAAATTCAGCAGTTTAGACTGTTTGGAGAAGGTTTGGAACAGGTTTGTCAGGGTTACATTAGAAATAAACTTGTATTCACTGGCTCACGCAGAGTAAAAAGCTTCTTTCTATGAGTTGGGTAAATCTCTGTTATCTGAAATGAAGTAAATCTATCCGCCCATTCCATTTCTCCATTTCTGCAAGTTGCCAACAATGTCATGTCCATATATCAGTTAATTAGGGATAAATAAATGTGACCTGACCAGCAAATAATAGCCATTAAGTTATTTTGTCTATCTGTCTGAAGCAGTTTTCAAATTCCCCCTAAACTCTGAAACTTGATATATTAAATATCTGCAATTATCTGTGTCAAAGTTCAAAGGAAAACTCTTTAACAGTGATTTAAAGCTTTAAGCTGCACAGAGAGACTGTGTGGTGTTTAGCTAATTTATCTTCTGAATAAAAACCTGAAGATTCAGAGCAAAACAAAAAAAAGCTGAGTGAAGCTGAAATGAAGAGGACGTAAAAAGTGACACTGATGCCCTGTTGGAAAAATATCAGACACAATTAGAGATTAATGATCATACTGAAAAAATAACGCCATCAGAATCACACACATGCAAACACACTCCGAAGACGTCTCTGCACACTCCTAAGCATTTAGTTGTTTATGTTGAATCTTGGCCTTGGTTCCTTTCTTTCTGACTCGCGTCCAAGACTGTTATAAGATTGTGTGTGTGTGTGTGTGTGTGTGTGTGTGAAACATAATCTTGATGCCGCCTCTTATGGAGACTGTAGAAGGAAAAATGGAGTCACGTGATATTTTAAGAGATCTCTCTGTCCTTCACATAATCTTTCTCCTCATCCATCTCCTCTCTCCCCCTTAAAGAAGAGAAAATCATTTTTTCCATAGCGCAATAATGCAGCACATACTGTACATGAGCCATCTGCTCCATTTACAACGCCTTGTTCTTGTGTAATGCCTTGTAATGTGCAGTATGTAACATTAAAGCACCCGGTATGGCGAAACATTAAATTGAAAGAGAGAAGTGGAAGTAATGACACACCTTTTTACACAAACTCCTTTCTCGTCTTTACTCAAGCAGGGACATGTTCCCAGAAACTTTCAGGTTGCTTCATTTATTTGTCAGAAATAAATGAAAGTTTATGAAAGTTTCTGATGTGCATGTGTGTGTGTGTGTGTGTGAGCGAGAGTACAGGTCATTATCATAGTTTTGTAGTTGCTGAGTGTCTTTCATCTCCTCTGTACTCCGCTAAATTGCAAATGATTGACAGGATAAATGAGCCACTCACTCCACCAATCTGTGTGGTCCTATATTTTGATTTGTGGAAGCACAGCAATGCGGATTAGTGCGGTTCAGTGTGTGCATTCATTTGGAGCTCTTCATTTGAACTTGAACAAGAAAGAAAATGAATGAAAGTAAAGTGGAAGCATAAAAAAACAGGGGAACCATTAGGCGAAGCAGCTGTGTCTACGCTGCCCTTGTCTTTTTATCTCCTCATGTTGGACGCTGCAGCAGCTTTTCAGCAGGAGAGATGAAAAATGTAATAAAAGCTGAGGAGGAGAAAGAACATTAAGAGGTCTGTGATGAGTGAACAAAAGAGGTATTTTGTTTCTTTGTTTCCTTTTCTCCACATTTCCCAGATCAGAGCTCAGGAGGTTAAGAGAAGTGAGATGAAGAAAAACGAGGGGTAGGATGAGAGAGAGTGTGAGGTAAGTGTGAGGAAAATAAGGTTGAAGATGGCTCAGGGAGGAATCTGGGTTTGAGATTTCATTGAACCAGAAAGGGGAAGGTGGTACATTAGCAGAATAAAAACAGAAGAGGGTGGAAAGAGAGGATGAGAGCGGAGACTTGTCTTTGAGAGAGAAAATAGTGGTCCATCTGAACTTCAGAGAGTCCTGTGCATACTTTATCAACAGAGAGATTTTATTGTTTTTTGCTGGGATCCTTTACTGAAAACAGTGGGCAGCACTATCTCCAAAATGACTTAAATGACTAATGAAAGGAGGGTAAGGAAGAGAAGAATGATGAAGGTCAGAGGTAATGGAGCGAAGGAAATAGGATCAGCAGCGTTGAAGACCATGAAGCTATCAAAATGCACAGCATGTTGTGAGTTACTGATTCTCATTTGACATTTGCATTCATTGACCCAAACTGGCTGATGTCCTTGACATTGTCCTTGTGTCACCTAGACGTCTGCTACTGGATCCGTTATGAAACAAGAACAGCCTGCACCACCCAGACCAGGAAGTGTTTAGACTAGCTGAAACATGAGAAGGCCTTGAAAGTGAACCATTGCCAAGCTTCAGTCGGTCAGACTTTATTTACATAGAACATTTCCACAGTACAAAGACCAATGAAACACGAGAACATCTGGACTGTAGCTATTTGTATCTACAAGTGAACATTTTATTAGCGCTCACCATTCAATAACAGGTCAGTTGATACTGATTCAGATAAGTGTGTTTAAGCAAAAGGAGTACTCTTCTCTGAGGCCTTGGCTCAGAACGAGGCAGTGTTGGAATGGATTAGAGAAAGCGAAATGTGTCCTGGCAGCTCTGTCAAACAAACAGAGAAGGAGAGAAGAGAGACATTGCTACCTGAACTCACTAGAATAACAAACAGAAGAATTCAGTTTCAGACCAAAACAGGAATTACGTGTTACTAGATATCTCACTCTTATTACCACAGAAGACATAGCCTTGAGGAGGTGTAGGTGAGCTCCTTAAGTTTCCTTGTGAAGTAAAGTCATTTATTGGGGGGGGATTATACAAACTTCATTGATTGTGCAGCAGGGTGGCCTTGTGGTTAGAAATATGATCCTTGAATTCAAGAATCTCTGGTTTTAGTGTCCCGAGCAGCAAATGTGTGTCTGTCACAGACTGGAGCAAGATGCTGAGTCCATATGAGCTCGTTTTAAAGGGCCATACCACCCATTTTGCATGTTTGAGCCTAATATATTAAATTTTCATATAAGGTTAGTGACAGTCATTACCCAAATCATACTACTGGAACGGTGAGTTAAAAAAAACGAAAAAATTCCCACCTTCCAGACATCATTGGTTTCAGTTCATTTTGGTATGCTATTAAAATCAACTTGTTGATACTTCAAACATTCTTAGGATGGGTAATCCATTATCGTGAACAACATGTGTATTCAGGGTTTTTTGAAGTTTCATAATTTTAGCGTTTAAGCGAAATAAAAAACACGAGTGGATGTATGTCTCCACCAGGGAATATAATCCCAAAAGAAAATCTGCATTTATCAAAAAATTTTAACAACAGTGACTTCATAATTTCACGTAACTATTAGCAGGCGAAACATCAATTTTTAAGGTGGGTGTATATCTTGAATATTTTATTTTGAAAGATTAAGAGATTTTGCAAAATATCAGGAAAGCTGAAATATGGTTTTATCCTTTGGAAATGATTGTCAGTAACGTTACGTGTATGAAAATTCAATATATTAGGCTCAAACATGCAAAATTGTTGGTATGGTTCTTTAAAGGTTCTGTGACTATATTCTAAAACTGCGGTGCCCCAAACAGCTTTGACAGGTTTATCAGCTCTTTTAAGCTCTGATCTAATGGTGCACTGGGACATCAGGAATACTAGGAGTTTTCCTGGAGCTGCTTTGGACCGATGTGACACAAAAAAAACAAAATAGCTGGGGTTGATGACTAGTCCAGTAGAGTAAGCTACTGACCCAAATGTCAAGGGGTGAGAGATCTCCCCAAATCAGTACAATTTATTTAAAAATCCAGCTGTCTGCATGCTCATCATTACCTTATCTTAAAAGTAGAAGGTAGCTACGCTCAACTGTGTGTCCAGTTACATGAGAAGCTCAAATCCTGCTGGTGGTTTATTTTGGTATTACATTACACAGTCAAAATTAAATGAAGTAAATTACAAAATCGTTATGCAACATCAGGGAACGTCTGCTTCAAATGCCCACAACCAGTTTAACAGAGCTTTGCCATTTACAGCTTTTAAATATGAATGTAAACTTACAGAAGGATTTTTTTTTTTTCCACTAGGCACATTGTGACGTTGTGTAGATGGATTACAATGATGCTTCAGTTTCTTTAAAAGTGCCTCTAGTTGTCATAATTTATTAAAACAATAGTTAGGACGATATATGTGTAGGGGCGCCAAGTGGCACAAGCTGAATTTTATACAAAAAAAAAATGAAGTTTGTTCTTTGAAATTTATGATTTGTGGCATGGTCTGTTGTGTGCAATATTGTGCAATCAACAGCAGTGTGTGTAACCAGTGTGAAACAGGACTATGAAGCAGGAGTAGCTCAGATTGCATCCTTGGATAAACAGAGTAAAAAAAAAAAAAAAAAAAACTAAAGTGGAGTTGCTAATGAAAGCAGCCTGGTTGAAATGGCCTTTGCCAAATTGGCGATACTCTTAATGCATCAAACCATAGAAGACAACCAGTAAAAACATTTTACTAGCTGGTAATTTTCTTTGAAAGGGCTCTGAAAGGTCTCACACACACACACACACTTAATGCTGGTTTATATACAGATTGTACTGAAGATAGCAGTGCTGCCATCACAACATTTCACACAAGCAATAATACATTACACACACGTACACTTCCTACTTTGTATTTTACTTCCATTTTCTTTATCATATCTGTGCATCTCTGTCTTACTTTTTGTTGCTGTGTTCCACTTTTTATTACCAGAAATGCCAAGCCACTCAAGAAACTGCTGTTTTGAATTTTCTTAGCTTTAAAATGTCACTTGTGACATTTATACACACTTTATATAACAGAGTTGGATTGTCAAACTGAGGAAATTATAATTACATTTATTTACCCTCTTTAATGGATTGTCTTCTCTTATACCCATCAAATGTTTTTTTTTTTTTNAAAAACATCAACTATTATAAGTAAAAAAAAAAAATAAAAAAGTAAGTAAAGTAAGCACTACTATACATTCTCTCTCTTTGATAGCACTTCCAATATGTTTTCCATTTAATGCCTAATGGGAGGTCAACAATTTGAAATGCCTGTTAGTGTCAGTGCAAACTGCAAATAAGCAAAAACGAAAAAACATGTTCCTGTTCCACTGGGAATACGCATAAAGACTGTGCAAATGGACAATAACTCGCTCTTCACCATCTCCTCACACGCTACAGTGTCAGGACAGCTTGGGTTTGGTTTTTATCACCCTGCAGCCCTGCTTTGATTCCAGTCCAGGGCCTGAGTACGTGAGCTGTGAGATGCTACAGACCCCACTGCTCCTCTGTAAGCGTTAGCATGTGCTAACTGAGGCGCTGCAGCTCAGACCAAAGCTTCTGCATCAACACCTTAATTCATTGTGCTTGTGAAAACAAATGATCTAGCAAAACTATGCACATAAGGTCAAATATAATAATGTTGGATTTTTTTTGGTGTGTACTTGGATCACACATTTGGCTACTTTTCAATAAAAAAAAAATATTGTGTTAAAATGTTGATGTGAACAAAAATATGACACTCAGGTGTGTTTAAAAAATGCACATTGTTACATTTAACCTCATTTACCACTATATTGGCATGATAAGACTTTTCTTATATTACATTATAATTAATTACATTACATTGAGATAACTATTTCATCCCCTACATTATCATTTATGCTGCAGTCTTTAGACGTTGACAGATGTGGTTTCTGTCAGTATAAAGGTATTATGTGAACGCCACAAACCTGGAAAGGACTTATTATGCTTGGAGTTCTTTTTCCTTCATTTTTATAATGTAATATTGTACAGTCTGTCTGCATTGTCAAAGGACTACACCGGTGATCGTGCATGTTTGAACTCAATATATACAACCTGCATACATGTTACGTTACTGACAACCAATTTCCAAAACATAATACCGTATTTTAGTTTTCCTGTTATTTTTTCAAATNTACGTTACTGACAACCAATTTCCAAAACATAATACCGTATTTTAGTTTTCCTGTTATTTTTTCAAATCCCTTAATCTTTCAAAATCTAATGTTCAGGTGAATACACACCTTAAAATTCAATGTTTTGCCTTCTGTGTTATGCATGATTGTAGAAGGCATGGTCATTTTAATTTAAGCTGTTTTCTCCTGGGACTATATTCCCTGGCAGAGACATGCGTTGTCTTCCATGCAGCTCCATGTTGGAGTGGTTAAATAAAGTTACTTCAACCAAAAAAAATCTAACTGTCACAGTGTTCGCTGTGATGGATTATGTATCTCAAGCGTTACATTAAGATCTCTACAAGTTGATTTTGACAGCGTACTGGAATAAACTGAAACCAATGGCAGTCTGGAAGGTAGGAAAAAAAACTTTGAAATTTACTGCAAAAGTAGTATATTTTGAGAAATGATTGTCAGTAACGTAACATGTATGCGGATTATAAATATTGGGCTCAAACATGCACAATCGCTGGTATGGTCCTATAACATTGTCAAAACTTGAGGTTGACGCTTATAGAAATGTATCCAGTTAGACAAACTTATCAGTCCTGAACACCCTGAAAGCTTTTTGATTAGTCATTTCTTTACTTTAGCAGGAAAGGATTAAAATGATGACAGTTAAGGGTGAATAAAAGCACTGAGAAAAATATAGATATCATTGGGTAAATAGAGGAAAAGTCTGAAAAGCATCTTGCATTAGGCTGCACAAGCTGTTTGGAGAAGAGCAAGTAAAAGGTTAACTTGAAGAAAATTGCAGCTTTGAAATGATTTTGGACACAGCTGAGAGCTGCAGGAGCATAAATCAAAAATTAATATTCCTTTACGTCAGGTAACGTGTGGCTGCTTTAGTTGCCCAAATTACCTGCAACTTCACTCGCATCCTTCCAAATTAGCATTGGTTGCTGTTGTTTCTGTCAGTCAGTAAATTACAGATGTCTTCTACATAGCGTGAGAAACATCTCCTAGCTGACATACGCCAGGTTACACTCTCACACACACACACACACACACACACACACATTCTCTCTCTCTCTGCCAATATTACAACTTATATGAGTGTGTCAGACAGTGTATATGTGTATGTGCATGATGAAGTGATGCGGTGTGTTATAATAAGTTTGGTATTTGATGGGCTGTGATAATCAGAAATGTATGAGGCAGAGCAGACAGGCCTTTCTGACAGGTAAGGAATCCCATCGTCTCTTATCTCATCGTGGTATTTCTATCTGTGAGCGATAACACACACACATGCACGCACCTCTCCCTATCAGCTTGGGTGAGGTCCTTGTCAGTCATTTTGTCAAGTGAATGTCAGACATGTATGCTGTGTAAAATAAATGCTGAAATCTCTGAAGGTTGAGGGGAAAAAACAAAAAGATTTGTTCTCCTCAATATTCTATCTCATTAAATATTTTTCTCATTATCATTTCATTTTTATTCCAATTTATTGTTTGAAAACATTGGACAATCAATTTCACCTTTAGCCTCTCTTTTTTACCTGGGATGTCTGTGTGGAACCCAGAAATCATTTTAACTGAGAATTTCTGATACTCTTTCCCTCAAATGTCCATTTTCCACCGTGTGGAATGGGTGTGGAACATGGAGGCAAGGCAACAGGCTAAGAAAAGTAGCCCACATGTCCTCTTCCTAGCCATGTCCTGCAGCTCTTCCTGGGGAATCCGAAGGCATTCCCAGGCGAGATGGGATATATGATCCCTCCAGCATGTTCTGGGTCTGTCCTGTAGTCTGTCCTGTCCTGTAGTTCTGGGTCTGTCCTGGGTCTGTCCTCCTTCCAGACATTCCCTAGGAAGGCGTCCAGGACTTTGTCCTTAATGTCAACTTCCAAAGCCACTGATTGATCCATCAAGGCTTCAGCCTACACTTGCCACCTGGCTGACAACACACCCAACCCTCATGGCTTCTTTGAGGATGGTGGGTCCACATCATATTGTCCCATGTTGTTTTTTGGGCTGACTCTGATCAGGTCCCATGGGTGCAGGCTCCAGTTGCTCATCTGTGAACCTCCTCACAGGCCTGCCTCCAAGAGAAGCCCCCGCTTTCCCTATTTCGGGCGAGATAGCTCTGTTCAGTACCAGTTTCATGGGAATTCTTAAACTGATCTTAGTCTGGCCTGATTTTTTTTTTTTTTTTNTTTTTTTTTTTTTTTGGGTGACCCTACCAGGCGCTGACAACACAGATAAGATGTACTTTATTGTCCCAAGGGGAAACTTGCCTTGGGCTCAAGTGTGTAAGCTGCATAAAGTGCATACATGTACAACATAAAGTGCATACAACATAGTGCATAAAAACATACAGCATACAATTCATAAAACCAGTAACACACAGTTAAAAGCTATAGATGACAAAAAACAAAAAAACAAGGAGGCAATGTTTATAATAGTTACAGTCAAACTGGCGAAGTAAATAATGTTACACTTAATTCAAATTCAAAATCATAATGCATGAGACAACCTCACATCTTTAACAACAATCACAGTCAACACAGTCAAGAAAAATGTTAAAAATGAATGAATGAATTAAAATTATTTGTTCAGCAGTTTTATAGAGGTGGGAACAAATGAACGTCTGAGACGATTGGTTTTACATTTTACATTCTCCCTCTGTATTGTCTGTATTGACAGCTCCAGCAGTCATGGATGCATGTAAACCCCTTCACCATGATAAGGTGGTGATTCACAGATTCATTTCCCGTTTTATTTAAAATATTCTGAGTGTATTTTGATTTGTGTAGCATCAAATAAATTTGTTTCAGTTCTTTGTACGAAAGATGCATTTGCTGCTGTCAGTTTCAACAATTTCAACCACAACACTGATAGAAATATTTGAATATCTGCACTGACACACAAATAAAATCTGTATCCTGTTTTAATCTGACGCAGAATGCAGCAGAAGTAGAAAGTTAATGACTTGCTCTCTCCGGTTCTGTTTGCCAGGAATAATAACCATCCTTTCAAGCTGAAATGAAAAACAAACATCATTTCCAACTGCTTTTCTTAAATGTCTTGCCATGAAGTTAAATGAGAAAAGTGCTTTGGCATACTCATTCTACGGATAAAGGCATTTGCTGCTGTTCAGGCGCTGTTGTGGTTAAAGGGACTGGAATCTGTTCCAAGGTGTTCCTTCACGTTTGTTACACTAAACAGACCCAGTAGCTGCAAGCAGGCCTGAGAACTAGTGTCTGTGTGTGTGTGTGTGTGTGTGTGTGTGTGAGAGAGAGAGAGAGAGAGAGAGAGAGAGAGAGAGAGAGAGAGTTTAATTCAGATGTACTGTATGTGGATAAGACAAAACCTTGATGTGCAAATGTTTTTGTGTACATATAGTGTGTGTGTGTGTGAATGTATAAGTATGTGTGTTAATCAGAGACACTAAAGCATTGCAAGGAAGATGAAAAGGAGCTAACGAACTGTATGATCATTTCTACCACCAAACCTTTGACTCACACACACACACATACACACTCTGTAATAAACCAACCACAAATAGACAGTGAATTACGCTTACACCCTTTAATTTATCTTAATCTCTCTCTCTCTCTCTCTCTCTCTCTCTCTCTCTCTCTCTCTCTTGCTCTCTCTCACTCACACACACATACATATGCACACACACACAAACACACTGTGTGAAGCAGAGACAAAAATAGCCAAATATGGAGTTAAATTCTAAGCACATTTCTACTTATTTGACTTTTATGATATGTGAAAGCTCAAACTAACAGGTGTTATCATGAAGGCACATTAAGTCCTTGGCAGCAAAGCGTAAGATGTAATTTAACTGAGCGTGATCCTGTCTGGCTTGCAGGCTGCGTCCCTCACGCCATTTTGTCAGGATGAGGATTCTCAGGGAAACACAGGATGAGTCACTTCACCACATTACCACGTACACTTTGTGTGTAATTTAACAATATTACAACTAGGAGCAGCATTAAATGTTAACACATCAAAGCCAACAGTAAAAGAAAACGCAGAAGCCACTGCATTGTGAAATGAAATTGTTATTATAAAAATCCCAAACAAACGATGGAAATTTGGGTGAAAGTCAGAAAACGTAAAGAGCATTTTATTCGTTCCAGCCACGGAAACAAAGTTAAAACAAACCAAAGGGCTCAAATGTTTATTAACACACCAATTTAATAGTCATGAATGTAGACAAAAAGTTTATTGAGAAAAGCATTTACTACATCTCTGTTACTGTTTGGTTTTCTACAGTCTGCTCACACACACACACACCACACACACACACTCCCTCTCACACACGTAAACCATTTGGATGAAGAAAATACAGTTTTAATCACCTCTTTGATTGCAGGCAATCAAGCTTCATCACTGGGAACAATCAATCACACGCGCCAACACACACACAGGCATGCACACACACACACACACACACAGGCATGCNCAATCACACGCGCCAACACACACACAGGCATGCACACACACACACACACACACAGGCATGCACATACGCATGCACATACGCACACACACAGCTCAGGCACTTTTAAGACACTTAAGACTTTCAAAACAGACGCATGCTCTCTCTCTCTCTCTCTCTCTCTCTCTCTCTCTCTCTCTCACTCACTCACTCATAAACAGTCAAAGTTATGGTCTTTCTTTCAGCTTCTGTCACTCTTTTTCACACACACTTAGTCTCTCTCACTCTAATTTACACACATTACTCACTGGAGCACACACACAAGTGTGCTGCGCAGGTGTTCGGCACGTATCCAACTCTCTCCATGGCTTTGTTCTGCCTGAGATCTTTGACAAATGTTTGCCATTACCCAAAGCATGCAGACACACTCTCACACACACACACACACACACACGACACATGCGCATATGCATACTCACTTAGTTCGGTTTCAATTATGAAACAAATGGCGGAAATGATCCTGCTGATAGTTGATACCAAGATGTAACTGTGCTTAACAGAAGTAGGTAATCTCATTACACTATGAAACTTGAAGTGGAAAAACAGCATTCTTGCCAAAAGTGATTCATCATTTAGAGCCTTAACGTCAGAGGGTTAGAAAAACTGCTGTGAAAAGACAAACAAAATCACAATTATTAGTTCACTGAACAAAAACTTGGATAGGACTCACCATGCCATGTTCTGCTGTAGCAAGTTGTAATAAAAGATGTTAAGATTTTCAAATCGAATATAAATCAAATGTAGACATTAGCAACACCATCAAGTTAGCTGGAAAACCCATGAATTTCTAGTAATTTCAGGTTAATTGGACATAAAAGCTAAATTTTTGTAAAAGTTTAATGGAAATATTATCCTGTTATTATCCCTCATTTTATATAGTAATATAGCGGAGAAGTCTGTGTTGATCATTGTCAAAGTGTCAAAACTTGAGATTCACTCCTACATAAATATATCCAGTAAAACAAACTCACAGCTCTTGAACTGCCTGAAAAATTTGGTTTTCGTGTGACTTTTACTTCTCTAATGTGTTGATGTTAGCATGTAGCATGTGTAAGTGTACCCGCCTACTCACCTGGTTAGACACAGCCACAAAATACCAGGCTAGCGAGTGGATATTTGGCCAGCATGTGTGTATCTAATTCTTTGTGTTGCCAACTCAGGCCTGACGGGCCTTTTTAGGAGGAAGCCTTAAAAAGACAGTATCTAAAAATGGACTGTTTTCACTCAGTGTGCACAGCTTTGATTCAGCAAGGGAGAGTACAAGTGCATCAGTGGGTTTTTGCACATTAAAACATCGCAAATTTTTAAAAATAGGTCCCTGACAGAACATGGGATAAGAACACGCCTTTAAATGGATACACGAGTGTGATGTGATTGTTAGACAGGCTTTGGGAATTCACCAAAAAAAATGGGTATTCTGATCCAGAGCCAGATGAGGATTACTGTAATTGAATTGAAAACATATTCAACTTCAAAATAACAAATGGTAAGGATTGTGCAGAAGTGTGACTGAGTGTTTTTCCAGTTTGTCCTTTAATGGTCAGAAGTTTCACTAAAGTAAAAAACCACCTGGGTGGCCAGAAAACCAGCTGACTGATCTCTACTGAATGTACTCGACTCTGACTGACTGACCTCTAATCACATCCGCTTTAACTGCTGACCTCTCACCTTAACTAATCCTGACCTCACTGACACACACACACACACACACACACACACACACATGCACAAGTACTTTCAGATCCTCATGGACCAGATGCAGAACTAAAACATGTATGTTAATCAGGATGAGTAGAGGTCATGACCTTATGCCATTGACCAATCAGCAGTAATCCAGATCACCACTGACCAATCACAAGCAATTAACATCAGCTGCAGCCTGATTGAAAGGAAAAGCAACATTTCAGTTTCAGTGAATTACATCCAGATTTACTGAATCTCAGTAACGGCACATTTCTTCGCTGCATTGGATCTATGTCTTCAAAAACAGGAAACAGGGAATGGTTAGTTAATTCTCTAGAAAGCTGTGAGTTTTACACAACTTTTATTGCATTTTGATATGATACCAGTGATAAAAAAAAAAAAAAANAAAAAAAAAAAAAAAATGTGGGCAGTTATACAAGTTATCAGAGAAACTAATGGAAAACTACAAAGGGGAAAATGACTAATTTGTACTGTTCTGTGTGTTTTAGTATTTCATGTCATATTTTTCCCTGCGGCCCCCGCAGGGAGAACATGATGAGATATCTCCTGCTGAATTTTCTTTCATCATATGGTTTATTTCCCATCATGTCTTCTCCTGATATATGGCATGAAACGCTCAGAGCAAAGGGGAGCAGGTCGATAAAATAAAAACCTGCTTACTTTTATGGTCTTTTATGGTCTCCAGCATTATATTGCCATGAGGCTCAAGCTAGTGCCTTATATATATGCATACTTTTTTGCGAATTGCACACATAAAGAAATCAAGCTATAAGGTATTTCAGCTTTATATCAATAATACATTTTTGCTTCTCTGTATCAATCAATAGTGATTTAAGCAAAGTGTACAAAATCTTTTACAAAGTGATATGTTTATTATCTTTGCAAAAGAAGCTGTTTGTTAATAAAATGAGGAATCAGGTACATGAGCAGCAATAATCATTATAGCAGAGCAGACAAACAAGAGTGTCACCTCCAGAAAATTTAGCTTAATCAGCATAAAATAAGAGGAAAAAGAGATTACGAGTTATGGAATTGTAGAATATCATCAAAAATCACCTAAATACAAAAATAAGAAATTTGAGGGTTGCCTGTTAAAAACTTTTAAATACTAAACTCAGACACCAAGAGGAGTTTTCTTAAATCCCAGACTAACTTGTTAAGCAGATATTTTATACTTTTTACTGTTTCCAAGGCAACTGCCATATTCAGTTCCACAAAACTAGAGTTTACATTTTAAAATCTTTAGACTCTCTGAGCTGTGTGTGTGTGTGTGTGTGTGTGTGTGTGTGTGTGTGTGTGTGAGAGAGAGCACATTGTCAACATGACAAATGAGCTGTGAAGATCTCATAAGAGAACCGTGAAGAGATATGACAGACGCTGTTCAAACTGATTTCAGAGAAATGAGAGCTGGAGGCTTAACCTGTGTGTGTGTACGTGTGTGTGCATGTGCAGGAGATGAAAATAAATTAATGTAGAAACAGTATGGAACAGCAGCGAGATAAAATGATAAACCATTGCACATACAAACTTTGCTTTAAAACATAAATGACATATGTGGTTTTGTTTGCTGTAAAAATCATTACAGTATCTTTAATTTTGAGCTGCAATAGAAAATAAACTGATGCTGAAATCTGCTCCATGAAATGCTTGTTATGGTTAATAGGTTTATGCAGAAACAAGCTAATAACTACTAACTACCATAATAAACTGTTAGTATAAATTATGATCACTTATTCATATCATACAGATGGTATGAATGGTGATACATGTGATAATAAGCTAATAAAGAACTCCTGTAAATGTTAACAAATTGATCTGATTTTTTTGATCGGAATTTTATAGAGGATTATGAAAGTATTTAAAACTAAATTGCATTGCGTTTGATTATTTCATTATTCTCAGTTTTGATGACAGTTTCAATGTTATAAGTGTAGGAAAAAAAATCCAAAGGAATTACAGAATCTTTTTCTTTTTATTTATGTTTTACTTACTGTGTCTCCCCCCCCCCCCCCNAAAAAAAAAAGAAAAAAAAAAGAAATAATGGTTTATACCAGTCTTGGCATATACCACAACTATATAAGCAGACAGATGGGGAAAAAAAAAATAATTAGCCTCACATTTTTTAATTCAGATGGAGTGTATAGTTTTGTTTTGTTTTTTTTGTTTGTTTTTGGTGGTTTTTTTATTTTAAATTACAGTTAAAGAGACTTGCAGGTATAGGACAGGCGGTTATTGACTTTTTCAGCGAATTCTATCTTATATTTGACAGTCAGAGAACATCTGTTGATGGATTAATAGGCTTGCTTATAGTTTTTGGGGGGATTTTAAGCAAACGGACCTTCAATACAAACTTATTATAATGACATTTTATTTGCAAGACTGACTGGATGTTTCTGTTAATTCAGTTTTCATTTAGGCCATTACTTCCTAATTCTTCATTTGTAAAGCTCTTAGAGGCCAAGGGAGAGTAAAGACTCCATATAATTTTGCTGTTGATTTTTTCTCCCCCTTTAGCCTTTGCTTTCTGTATTTTCTGGCTTGGAAGCAGAAACTCTGGTGTTCTCATTAACCCTGATGAAACCGGCGTGACTGGAGCGGTGATTTATTTCTTTTTCAATGTGTTTTCGTGGTGCTGACATGTGATAAATGTTCCGTCCTGCATTCAAAGCTGTGACCCGTCAGCTTTGGAGCCACCAGAAGATCACAGCATCTTCTCTACACATACATCAGGCTTTGTACTGTGGAGATTCACAGCGGGCGATCCACTCGTCTTTTACCAGCAGACCGGCTTTGCATGTAGACGGCTGTAGAGTTTCGTGGTTAATTTCCTTTCCTCGTTCAGGTGATTATTTGCAGGCGGGCCGGTTCCAGAAGGGGTTACAGGCAGGCGGCATTGTAGAATTTCACGGTTAATTAGTGTTATTACTCAAGTTAACATTGACAGCAGGAGGTCATAGATTTACCTGTAGTAGACTTAAATCCAGTACATTTACTGCTGGTGTCGACATTTTTGACATGTGGAGAGACCCACCAGAAACACTCTTGTGACCTATTTTTGGTGTGGATCCATACTTTTTTTTCGAGTGAAGAAACGTCCCGTGTAGTAAATTATTCAAGCTAATGTGAGGAAAGAAATGAGAGGATGTGACTGAGTTTCAAGGTCACTGAGAAAGTTTAATTAAAAATGAAGCAATCTGAAATACTGAAGCTTTTTCATTGCAAATGGGTTTTGGCATAAAAGTGCAGCTCATTGCAGAATACAGGTTATTTGTCACAACCTTTGAGAATTAAATCACGACTTTGCAGGCTATTAAATAAGTAGTCGTATATCTTTTGGATTTTAAATGGAGCATATTGTATTTTGGAACGAAACCAGTTCCTCCGGTTATCATTTACAGCAGCAACAGTCCGGTCTGAGGGTATTTTACAGCAAACAGAGCGCAGGCAGAGGCAGAGCTTCAAGGTTAATTTGCTCTGCTTGTTCAGGTCGTTTTCTGCCTGCTTTAGTACTGACTCCCCAGAGAGACCAGAGGCAATACCCGGAGCCTGACTGATGAACTGCTGCTGCTGCCTGTGTGTGTGTGTGTGTGTGTGTGTGTGTGAGACAGAGAGAAATTCTTCAGTACTAGAGAGTAACAGAGTATGGACAAATGCAGTGACATTCATTTGATTTGGTGGTTTTCAACAGAACCAATATACAGTGTCTTCCACAAATATGGGCAACCTTGGCAATAAATAAAAGCAAAATGGGCAGTGAAAAAAAATCCTTTATGTTTGTCTGCTTGATCTTTCAGTCAAAATATTAACAAACATAACCTTTAATTAAAGCAAAATAATTGAAAGGAAAAATAAATTGTTATTGTAAAACAAATATTTTTCTCAATAGTCCTGGGAGAGGATATGTGTGTGTATATTGAGTCTCTGCACAATGAGGATGATGGTTTGAGCAGCCAAAGAATCTTCAAGCATCACAGCTGGAGAATTGCAAACACTAGTCAGGTCTTGGAGTCAGAAAGTCTAAAAAAAAACTATGATCAGACGTCGTCAGGCCAATTGAGAAAAATATTTGTTTCATGATAAAAAAAAAAAAATTCTATTTCCTTTCAATTATACTACTTTAGTTAAAGGCTATTTTTTTAATTAATATTTTGAATGAAGGATCAAGAAGATAAACTTGATCTCCATAGAGGGGAGTCACTACCCCAGATGGAGGAGTTTAAGTATCTTGGGGTCTTGTTCACAAGTGAGGGTAGGATGGAGCGTGAGATTGATAGATGGATTGGTGCGGCTTCCGAGGTCCAACGGACGCTGTACCGGACCATCATGGTGAAGAGGGAGTTGAGCCAGAAGGTGAGGCTCTCAATTTACCAATCAATCTACATTCCTATCCTCACCTATGGTCACGAGCTTTAGGTAGTGACCAAAAGGATAAGATCGTGGATGCAAGCGGCAGAAATAAGATTCTTCCATAGGGTGTCTGGACTCACTCTCAGGGAGAAGCTCAGGGTGAGAAGCTTGGAAATATGGGAGGGACTTGGAGTAGAGCCGCTGCTCCTCCACATCGAAAGGAGTCAGTTGAGGTGGTTCGGACACCTAGTAAGGATGCCCCCTGGTCGTCTCCCTAGGGAGGTCTTCCAGGCACATCCAGCTTGGAAGAGGCCCCAGGGAAGACCCAGGACACGCTGGAGGGATTACATCTCCCTGCTGACTTGGGCCTCAGAGTCCCCCAGAAGGAGTTGGAGGGCCTGGCCGGGGACAGGGAAGCGTGGGCCGGGCTGCATAGTCTGCTGCCACCGCGACCTGGACCTGGATAAGCGGATGATAATGGACGGGTGGATGGATGAATGAAAGATCAAGAGAATAAAAAATAAAGGCATTTTTTTTCTCAGCCCATTTTGCTTTTATTTATGTTTACCATTAAGGTTGCTAATATTTGTGGAGGATGCTAGGAGCTAATATCAAAGTACCAGTGTTGATTCTCTCTCTCTCTCTCTCTCTCTCTCTCTCTCTCTCTCTCTCTCTCTCTNCAGACCTGAGGAACGGTTCGGCTGTGTTCTGGGAGGGCGGGGTTAGTGGGGGCTACCAGACCTTACTGTTGGACGAGGACCAAGGCTGGCTATTGGTTGGTGGGAAAGATCACATCTACTTGCTGAGCCCTGACAACTTGGAGCTGCCAACACGTACGGTGAGACGTAACGATGCTGCATCTCAGATCAAAATACCTCAAAAACCCACTCATGACAGTGACTGGTAATAATTGATAATGGCATCAATGTTGATTATTTCAAAATCTAGTGGTTCAGAGCTTAAAAAAAAAAAAACATTTTCATTTGCTGTCACATGATACATGCTACCACCAGGTACATGTGGCCTAATTCTGCTCACATATGGCACATATCAGATGTGAGTCATGAACATGTAAAGAGCGAAAGCACTAGAATCTTAAAATATATCGGCTCTAAACACACAGATTGAAATTTCCTTGCATTCCGACTCGTGCATCATAAAATAACACTCTTCTTCTTTGTCAGCATATAAATGACATGGCAGCAATTACTGTATTTAGTTAAGTTATTGTGAACATTTAGAGATGCTTTGTAAAACAAACGCTTGTACGGTTATATTTTGTCTCATTTGTGACAGTTGCCACATTTTTTTTTACTTCCATCTTGGAAACTAAAACATCATTTGCGCATGTGGGTTATTTCAAATTTAAACCGTGCAAATACAGTCATCTGATATGAACTGGATAAAATGAAGATGTAAAGAATATCAGATGTATCAGAAAAATCTGACATAGCCAAAAAAATCAGAATTGGACATTGAGACATGTAGAGTAAATGTAGCCTGTTTTCCACAGTGTACTTGCGTTATGAGTCCCTGAGTAGATCTAACGAGACTTTTAAATGCTATCTGGACTGTAAAAGACATTACGTGTGTTTGACTCTGATTCAGATCTACTGGCCCGCTACCAAAGAACACGTGGAGCACTGCAGGCTGGCAGGGAAAAGCCTGGAGGTACGTTTCTTTCACATAAAGGAAATCAGTTTTACAAAAGATTAAAACCAGCAAAATATGTTAAAATAAACATCAACCTAGTGAATTTGCTGAGGACTGAATGCGATGTAATATGGTGAATTCTTTCAGAAAAAAAAAGTTATTAATATTCTTTGTTTCACCTGTTTAAATGAAAACTTGAGACTGAGTTTTTCAAGTTTAATGTGTTTCATTTGAGTTCATTTGTTTTCTGTTACAACAAATTAAAAAAAACAAAAAAGCAAAACATATAATAGAACAGCTATCATCTGAATATATCATTTCAGATGTTTTGTTTTTTTTTTTTTTAAATTTTCAGACGGACTGTGCCAACTTTGTGCGGCTGCTCCAGCCTTTCAATAAGACTCATGTTTATGCATGTGGTACTGGTGCCTTCCATCCACAGTGCACTTACCTGCACATAGGCCACAACACAGAGGTAGAGGGAATTCATTCATTCATTCATTCATTTACACACCCTGAACAATATCAAGCCTGCTACGCTCTAACTATAAAATGTTAAAACTGATGTGTCCTTTCTCTCTCTCTCTCTCTCTCTCTCTCTCTCTCTCTCTCTCTCTCTCTCTCTTTCTTCATAGGAGCATTTGTTTAAACTGTCTCACACAGTGGAATCAGGAAGAGGAAAATGTCCCTTCAGTCCCAAAGAGCCTTTCACGGCGAGACTGACTGGTGTGTCTAATCCACATAGTGTGCCACCCACAGACAAACACACATAAAGCCAGAGCGTGGATACCTTAAATCATTTTCTGTCATTATCTAACCGTTAGATTCATATTGTGATGATAATAACGGGCTCCAGCGTATAATCCCACCCCTGTGTGCAGCGACCTCTGACTCCTCGCAGCAGATTGGCTATTCAGCTGTGTCCTGTGTGGTCTGACTCTCTGGACACACAATGCCTGAGTTATTTCTCATGCTAATGTCAGCCATTACACCATATAACATGAGGAACATAAAATATATTGGAGCCACACACAATGAGCCTCCCAAATTTAAGTTTTCAACCCAACAAGGTTTTGAATTCTCGTGAGAGCCAGACCATGAGGATTTGGAACTGAGTACAGCAAACACGTGGGGTATAATGACATATTTTGAGGCACAGAAGGACATAAAGTCAGATATCTGCATTGCGACATTATTGCTGGACCATAACAGCAACTCATTGTCAGTTCCTATCAAAGTCACAAGCTGTCCTGACCTGGAATTCATTTGCAGTTTAGAAATATGTTTTTGAGAAATCTGTTTCATATTCAAATTATATATATTCAAACTTCATCGGGTGCTTTTACAAAAGAGACTGTGGTAAATAAATACTTACCTCTTTAAACTGAGACATTTTATGTGTAATTTTAAAATCATAATAGCTAGAGAGCATCCTGAGGCTATTTAGATGTCAGCATGTCATCTGGCTTAGACAAATACAAAACATATTTTATTACTCAAGTGCTTTAATTAAAAGCACAATACTTGGATCTGTGTGTGTATAAAATACTGGATCTTGTAATTATGGATTTTAAGATGTTTACTGACTTTGCTTGGTGCTGTTGTGGTGGAATCCAAAATGTAATTTTAAAAAAAGCCGTTTGTACAGACATTGTATCAGTCGTGAATTATGGAGGACAGGATTTGGGACTGTGTGACTGTAATTGAACATGTTTTAATGCGTTGGGAGGGTTTTGGAGGATTCAGACATGTAATCAAACAAAGATGGTCATGCTTTTGTGATACAAATTATGGGAATTTGATAATCAGGGTTTAGATCAGTGGACATAAATCAGGCTAAACAATGCCGCACAGTAAACTGAGTTAACCATTACTGCAATATTTGTAAGATTGAAAATGAAGAAATTGCCAACATATACTGTATATAAGCTATATTTGCCATATATACTGTAGCCATATCGTATATACAGCAGTCACATTTTGGAGTTTAACTGGGTGAATCTGGACAAAAGTTTTTAAGAAATGAATGTAAACTTCTGCCTACAGTAAGTCTTTGTGCAGGGGGAGCACACAATCTGCTGCATAATTTAAGACAAAATCAAAATTTTTCATAATATATTGCTTGTAAAACCGAGCCCTAACAGAGCAAATGATCTTAATGTGCCAGACTGTAAATATTTGTTGCTTTACTGATGGTTATTATAGAGGGAAAAAAACTTTCCAATAATAAGGCCAAAAAGGGGCATAAAACACACTTTCTGTGAACGCTGCATTTGCCAACTAATACTCAGCCAAAATTTCACAAAGAAGGAGGTATTGTTCTATTTAATCTTTCTTTCTTTCTTTCTTTCTTTCTTTCTTTCTTTCTTTCTTTCTTTCTACAGATGGTGAACTATATGCTGGCACCTCGGTAGATTTCATGGGAGCCAATGCTGCAATCTTCCGTTCATCCATCCAGGGCAGCAGCCAACATTACATCCGGACTGAAGCATACGACCACAACTGGCTCAACGGTGAGAAACCCCAGTTCCATTATTACATGGCTTTGATTAATGCAAGTCCATCCATCCATCATCCATCCATTCATCCACCTATCTATCCTTCCATGGTGTGGTTTTCTTTTTGAGACAACAACCTAAGCTAAGGCTAAAACGTTCCTCTTGCTAGTCACATCCTCAAGCTCTTCCTGGAGGATCCCAAGGCATTCCCAGGCCAGATGGGATATATAATCCATTTAGTATATTCTGGATCTGCCCCATACCTGTCAACATTGAGCTTTGAAAATACGGAAGATTCCCCCCCCCCCCCCNCCCCAAGACCTGACCTGACCCAATCTTATTCTCTCATTGAAAGCTTTGCTAGCATGACGGTATGTTTCTTTATTACTCCCACAAGAAACTGGTTCAATCAACTTTGGTTCTGCTTGGCTTCAGGTGTCCCCTGGCAAGTGTGGCTCACTTGTAATACCTCCACGCCCCACCAAGGGGGTGTAAACATAACATAACGGAAAAAACTTGATTGGGCCAATTATGTATAACTGTCAAAATATGGGAGAGTTACGGGAGAAATTACCAAACGGGAGCATGGCGGGACAGGGGATGAAAATACAAGAGAAACCCAGGAAAATCGGGAGTGTTGACGGGTATGGTCTGCNCAGGGGATGAAAATACAAGAGAAACCCAGGAAAATCGGGAGTGTTGACGGGTATGGTCTGCCCCGTGGGCTCCTCCCAGTTGGATGCATCCTAATCAGATGCCCAAACCACTTCATTTGGCTCCTTTGACTCCCCTGACTCCCCTTAATTCCCCCCCACACACACACACACACACACACACACACACACAAAACTCTGTAATTGCTTCTCTCACTCACACACACATACACACACTCAGTCTTTGTTTCATTCTCTCTCTCACAGAGCCGGAGTTTGTGGGTTCCTTCTCCATCCCTGACACTCACAGTCCTGATGATGATAAAGTCTACTTCTTCTTCAAAGAGAGAGCGATGGAGGCTGGACAGTGGGACAAGAGGGTGTACAGCCGCGTGGCTCGAGTCTGCAAGGTGAAGAAAAAGTGACAGAGACTCAAACTCAAAACGTGAAATACAGGCAGACTTACTGACGTCCGACTTACGAACAACCCGTACTTACGAACCGACCACCATCTTCTTCTTTTCCTTTCGGCTTTCCCTTCAGGGGTCACCACAGCAAATCATCTGCCTCCATCT